>JACVVK020000126.1:127500-147500 GCA_018292915.2 Batillaria attramentaria | reverse complement strand
CTTGCATGTGGACTGTATCGACCACAAGACTGTGTGACTAGTTTGTGCGCACATGTTATTACTGACTGTACGTGATTATCTTACAGTGGCTCTGTTTCTTTTCATCTGCAATTTTACCAATGTACAAAATTCTTCCACTCCCCACCCCCTCAACTCCCCCCTCCACCCCTACAACAGACGGATAAAAGAGAACCATTAAAAAAACCAGTCCGGCGGTTTGGCGCTAAGTGCACAACAGACGACTTCTGCAATAAACGTGTTTATCAGTCGGAGACTCGGCCAGACAGTGAAAGAAAATAATAAAAGATGACCCATTTGTCTCAAACCGGCCAGACAAAACTTCCACAATCCACATATTAACATACAGAAGCCTGCATCAGTCACTTTATAGTGACTTGGAACTTCATCTTCACTGAGCGGCCGCAAGACTGCGTAAAGATTTCATTGTTTTTGCTCTTTGTTCTAGGCGAAAGGTTCCCTGTCCACAATTCATTGCTTTGTCTCGCGCCGTTAGCATCTAAGTTTCCAACAAACGCGCTGTTAGTTTGGCCACTTTGAATTGATGATGAGCATCTCTTGCGACCTTTTGACGCCAGCTGGTTTCCCAAGCTACAGACCGACAGGTGACGTAGTGCGACAGAACTCTCGAATGTGTCGGTGCTTGTGTGTGTGTGCTTGTGTGTGTGTGTGTGTGTGTGTGTGTGTGTGTGTGTGTGTGTGTGTGTGTGTGTGTGTGTGTGTGTGTGTGTGTGTGTGTGTGTGTGTGTGTGTGTCACTATCTCGGCTAACTAGTCCGGCACTGACGTGATTAAAGACGTTGTTCATAACACCCCCCCCCCTTCCCCCGCACGGCTCCCTTTTCAGTGAAAAAAAAATGTCGTAAGTTTTCCTTCAGCTGAGTCTCAGTCATATATACACCGATACATTTTCCAAATCTGATTATTTCAAGTTCTTACCATGGCCGACATAATCATGTTATGTCCTGTTCTCTCTGCGTCGTTTTCTTCTCATTCAGGATAAATGTCAGTCCTACACTTACTCAGTCAGGCAGGATATATTTCCAAAAACTGACAGTTCCCACGGATATGAAACCCTGCTTCTACCAAGGAGGATGAAACCCCGCCCGTCAGTCGCACTGTCCACAGCCTGGGAGGGTCTGTTTAATAATAATAATAATAATAATAATAATAATAATAATAATAATAATAATAATAATAATGAGGATTTGTCTGGCGCCCAATCTGGGCGCCTCACAATAGTAGAGTGGCAATACATACACATGAAATCAGTACGTCACATTACATACACATGAAATAGACGTCACATACACGTTACATACACACAGCTATGATACATACTAACATGACATCCTAAAATGACAATGATGGTAGCAGTGATGATAGAGAAGTTAGTCTGTATAATACTGCCGGAAGAAATGAGACTTTAAAGCGACTTTAAAAGAGTCCGTCGACTCTGCATGGCGAACATGGGAAGGCAGGCTGTTCCAAATGGTTGGACTGTGTCTACAACTACCATCAGTTTAGGTCAAACCATGGTCAGTAAGTCTCGCTCCGTATGAGATTTTGAAATCTGTCCACTGTGTCGCTCGAGTCATGTGAAAATGGTGCTTCTCCTTCCACCGGTACCGCCGCTACTCGTACAGTACCGCTAGTCACCACAGGTGGGTCAACGGATCCGGGTCCTTCGGGAGGCTACCGATCCTCGTCAGTTTCACCTGCGTACGCCACAGCCGCAGCAACGACTCGATGCCCAGCGATCCACCCCTCACACGCAACAGAAACCAACCGCCAAGCCGATACCACCCCCACCCCCCACCCCCACAGAGAGAGAGAGAGAGAGAGAGAGAGAGATTTGCTGTGTTTGGCCTGCCAGTGCCAGACAGTCTCGGTGAAAATGTTGAGGTGTTAGCTAGTGCCCTCCTGAATGACTGGATATTAGGAACTTTCCGGGGAAGCTCGTGCAAGGGTTTCCACAGTGTGGGGGCAGCAGTTCTGACGGATTTGGCACCTCAGGGAACGCTTCTTGCTGTGGTGTCGCTCAGTGTAGCTGGGAATGGCAAGGCGCGAGTGAGAACAGGAGCGAAGAGATCAGGGCCCTTATGTAAAACTCGAGGTTAATTTAACCCACGGCTACGGGCCTAACCCAGACTAGGACAAATGAAACCCCAAAACAAAATTAAATAAAAAAAATGAAGCGAAGAAAGAAAGACAAAAATCCTTCTATAACGGCATAGGCACCTTGCTGGAATGGACCCGCTTACTGATTTAAAACAACAACAACAACAACAAAACAGAAAATTTAACCCTAGAGCTAGTTTAGTTCGAGATTAGACTCTAACCCGGGGCTAAACTCCCTGACCCCGACTTTTACATGCGGGCCCTGGATGATATTCTTTGATGTCACAGGATGTGCGGATAAGAAGTTTTACCTAAAACACACACACACACAAACCACTGACATACCCTCACATTTATTTCCTACGAATGTGGCAGTCGTCCGAAGTTTTATTAAGAGGATTTCCTGTGTTCTGTAATTAAACCATCTAATTAAGTTGCATGCAAGTAGGTGCTGTTTGTATGGCGGCCTTGTATTGTTTCACACAATCGGGCGGTGTTATGGCCTGATTTGCATTTTCCCACAATTTACATAATTTTGCTTCATAAACTGCGTGGAGGGATTAGTCATCCAAAGGTTCCTTTCTGCAAATGAATGGATGTGATTTTTTTAACATACCAAACTTTTTTTTTCAACACAAAAGTATACATGTGCTTTATCGTCTTTTTCCGCTAGATTAATCCGAGACTTCCTATTATGAACACACACGCGCGCACGCGCGCGCACACACACACACACACACACACACACACACACACACACACACACACACACACACACACACACACACACACACACACACACACAATCGTAGCAGCTTGTCGTTGACATCCCATTTTTGCTGCTGTGTTGTGCTGGGGTGGCGGGGTCAATACATGTTTATGCTCCCAACCTTATAGTTTGAGCATTTCCCCAAAGCACCAATAGAACAGATGCCGTAACTTTTACGTCAGTGAATTCCCCAAATGTTTCGCTCCAGACCAACGGCAACACGACGGTGCCCCAGACATATTATTGATTAATATTCATAGTTATGGATCACATGTTAACCTCTCAGTTCGGAGCAACACACGAAAGTGTTCGACGACTGAAAGTTTCTGAATGAACACAAATCTCAATGGGAGATAATTTGTGGGCCCTTTTGTGGGTTGTCAGTGCATGGTAGCTATATGACGCTAAAATGGCAAGGTAATGACAGTGTACTTTGCTCTTGTAGGTCTTACAACCCTTCAAGGAACTCACGCTCACGCAACACTTTTCACACCGTGTGGACTGCTCAAATTAGCAGCAGCCCCTTTAAGCGAATTGATGTGACTTTCTGAAGTATAGCCACGGAGAGTCCAAGTAATAACTCATCGTTAATAACGACGACGGATTAATGCAGTTTTGTTGTCCACAGACAGGATCGAGCACACAGCTTCAGTTGCTGGGCAAATATTCGCTCAGTCCTGCCCTGTTAGGTAGGAAGCTTTGCACAGGAGAATAATGAATGGTTTGTTAACAGGCAATGCAAAGTAATAATAATAATAATAATAATAAATTGTTTTTGCATTGCGCAGAAAATCTGCCCAAGAGAGCACTCAGTGCGCGCTACACACACACACACACACACACACACACACACACACACACACACACACACACACACACACACACACACACGGGGCGGATGTGGGATACAGAGGAGGATACGGTGAAAATTTTAGTGGAAAGTCCTTGCAAAACAATATATGAGGCATGCGTTATTACCCAATAAACACCACCAGGTCGCCGAACTATGGTTTGCATATTTGCTGCTTGTTTATACGAATACAGGAATGGGACAGTTAATATTTCTTGACAGCTATCGCACTGAGCACAGGACAATATCAACGGTAGGATATGTACGAGCTTTAGGAGGGAGGGGCGGGGGACGGCTTCCCTAGCTGACCAGTCCAGCTGAACACTATTCAATCCATACACACTGACTGGTCGGCCACATTTGCTGAACTTCCCCTGACTGTCATGGACAAGTCGTAAAACACTGGCTCAGTTCACACAGAAGAAACGGACAAGGGTTTTGTTGTTGTTGTTGTTGTTGTTGTTACTCCCGCCTAGACTTGGTGTCGAACTCACACATAGCGCCCTCACCGAATGAGTTGAAAGAACAGTGGTTTCCCCGTCTTTGATATCGCCCTATGTGGTGGAAAAGTTAAGGCCAAACAACCCCTGACGTTGTTAAATGTCCACATGAAGCTCGGCTTTCCTGAACTGTCGGGAGAACGTTAGGAAGGACTCTAAATCTGTGCTCGATGCTTTAGACAGCAAAGGAGTCTGGCAATGAAAGATGCGTACGTCATCGTAACCTAGACTTCCCTAACTATGTCGACTGTCCCTGGCCCGTGCTGTCCGTTTGCCCTGGGGTCGGGCACAGGCATTGGCTAATCCCCTCGCGATCCCTCAGTCAACACGCACGGATTAACGGTATGCAGAGCGTCTGATTGGCTCCTCTGAGTTTTGTTAACATGCGGATTAGGCCGGCTTTTGGTCACTGAGTGTGTTTTTGCCGAGAATTATAGGCATCAGTTTCATGCGGTTGTTATTGTTTTTACTTCGTGGCGTCAGAGAGAGAGGGAGAGAGAGAGAGAGAGACAGACAGAGAGACAGAGAGCTTTACTTTGCAGGTACATGTATGTGATTTGACATGCTCAAAAGTCAGTTTGCAATCAGCCGTTGCTAAAACTACATTATTACTAGTTCATGTCCACAACGAGAGCTGACCACTGAGACAGAAGGTTGATCTACATGTATGTAACTAGTTCCCACGGAACTTTAGTCAATCCCTCTATTCACAAAAGTGAAGGTATCAACCCGCACACAGGCAACAATGTCAGAAACTTACCAGAGATTTGAAAGCTACAGAAAAGATTGTGATATTTTTTCACCTTGAAATTTTTTAAAACTATTTAACAATAATGAAAAACCTACCCAAGCTAAATACGTAGCCTGCTTTGAGCTTGTGTCTCTAAGGAAGGAATACAAACTGAAGCTCAGATAAGGTCACAGGATTTTGATCTAAATCCCGTTTCAAAGTGCATGTAACTTGTTTTGAAGCTGTTCTAATCGGAATCCAGTTTCACAGTAACTGTTTGGTTGTTATTCATTTACGTGAGTTTGTGTTTGCGTCACGCTGATGATAGTAAAGCGACAAACCACACTTATCACTTACACCAACGTACCAAACACGCAAATAATCAGCTGGAATTTTTTTTTCTTTCTGAACAACACCTTTCATGTAGGCCGAGTGACATTTGTATCAAACTATAAAAGACGCTTAATATGGTTTGCCTTTGCGTCGGTAAGTTTTTCATGTAACTTACTAACAGTTAACGGAATATGAATACCTAAATCTTTGACTAATTATAGTGGAGCTGAAAAACAGAGCACTCAAAACTACTCACTCGCATAACCGACTCAGCAAACCTATTGTTACACACACGTACTTCTTGTGGTGTTTTCTCGACCAAATCCCAAATCTGCAGGAAAAACGTTTGCTTGCTTTAACGAACTCGTGCGAGAATGACCTTTGTGATTTCATGAGTTGGCGTGCGTGTTAATGACAGGCAACAAATCGGTGTATATGTACAGCAAGTCCTTGGCAACTTAATCTCGTCAACATAATAATCCTCGCGTTTCACAAAGTGTTCATTGAAGTGTGTCCGTGTTTGTTTAACTTACTGTCAGACCCAACTGTGTCAGCCAATACTAAAGAAATTAACAAGAAAAAGAAAAAAACAGAATGGTTTCGCGTTCGAGTGATCAAGAGGTTAAAATGTGGATTAGGATTATCCTAATGTGGGGATTAGGATTATGCTAATGGTGTTATTCTACGTACACGCCTACGCACTTGCACTTGCCGAGGTGAAGCAAGAGAAATTAATACTGTAGAACCTTCCAACTGATTCTTTTACATAATTATTATACTTGACGTCAGTGCAACAGGCGTGGCATGTGACCTGTCAGCCGTGTTCGTCTTCCAAAAATCAGAAAAAAAAGCCAACTATGCTTTACAGAATGGAAGAGTATGCGGTGTGGTGGAGTAACATTGCAGACTGCTGCATCCGGCGACAGAGCAATGGTGACTTCGAGGATTTCGAAGCACTGCCTGCCAACAACAGGGAAAATGCAACACGTATACTGATTACGTGGATTGCCACATCATGTTCTGGAATCCATTTATATTTTCTGAGATTCCTAATCAGACATTCTGCAAACGCCTGTTTTTTTGTTGTTGTTGTTGTTGTTGTTGTTTTTAATTCCCCAAGGGTTATCCTGCAATCTACCCGATGCCATTCGCGGTAAAGCAAACAGATGAAGAAGAAACAATTCCGAGAGGTAAAGACAAAAACAAACGAACAAACAAACAGAAAACCAAATTTGAACTGACTACAGCAAAAACAACAACAACTGAAAGCAACAAGAAAATACTAAAACTAAAACAAAAACAACCACCACAAAAAACACTCCCCCCCCCCCCACACACACACATATGACAACAACAACAAGATAGGCCCAGGTGTGATGTTTTCGCGCCGATCATGAGTGACAGCCCAAGTGACAGCAAACAGCCCGGATTGTGTGAAGCCAGCAGCGAGCAAGAACCTCAAGCTGGGCGGGCCTGAGGGGAGAACGATGCAGGTGGAATCTGTCGTCACCTTGACACTTTCTATTCCCAGCAGGTCGTGGGGCCGAGTGTGGATGATGAGTGCCCCCTACACCTGTCTCGTCATTTCTCGCCAAACCGTCACGTGACCCACGCCCTGCAGAGGCAGCGTCTTCCTGGGACACGCCTATGGTGCTGGAGATGTTTCCTGTGACTCCGTCTACGGGCATTTGGGTGATTGAGCTCAACTTAGCGAGTCCTATGTTGGTGAAAGAGTTACGTGAATTTACGCCACGTCCCTCACTGTGCCTCCGTGCCAGGAACGCGGGTTCACAGTCAGTTCAAAAGCCCGACCTGTCCGAATAGTATACCGTCAGCTGGTCTGTGCCACGCACTAAGCGTGGTTTCAATCGCCCTGCTAAGAATGGCTGAGATAGTTTGTTGTTGTTGTTGTTGTTTGTTTGTTTGTTTGTTTGTTGTTCAAGTCCCAAAAGTCAGTTTGAGCAGTACATTGCCGGGTGGTCCTTATTTTTCTCGAAACACACTTCCCTCAAGTGTGGTGAGGGTCTTGATGGCTCCGGTGGCTGAGCACTAAACCTGCGATCAGAAGGCTGTAGGATCGAATCCTGACATGTTGAAAACTTTGTACAAACCTTTGTGCAGCCCCTCCCCCCCCCCCCCATCCGCCCAATCCCACCCTACCCCCGCGGACAAAAGACGTGAAACCTCAAGCCACCTACCGACCTTACATTTTTTTTAAATGGTGTTAAAAGCCGATGCACTTGTCTTCTCTCCAAGGTCAAGGTCATTGACGCAACCTTAGCGCATTTGCTGGGTTAACGTAACCGTGATAACGTCTTCGTTGTCAATGCCCGCATCCTTAAAGTACAGCTGAAGAATTCATCCATTTATGTACGCCATCTCTAACTAGGACACTGAGCTGACGCAAGTGCAGACTGGGGCATTTGGCAAACCCTCGCAAGTACGAGTTTTACGTTAACAGGTCGCGTTGACGACAGGCGTTTGTCGTGAAGGACACACTGGACACAGGATGAGTCGGTTCGCTGTTTGAGTGTCAAGTTCTCGCCATGGGTTTTTTGCCCTCCCTTCCTGACCGTACGCTTGGTATTTCCCTGCGGTTCTAACGAGGAGGAATACAGGTAGTGTTTGAACTAAGCCGGCGATTGCTAGCCTCCACCGCCACGAGGACGCGTGCAGATTTCACTTCTTTGGTGGTTGATTGTTTGGGATGTAAACGTTCTCTTCAAACTGGCATGATATCCTAGCAGGCAGGTTGTGGAATGAAAGGAACAGCTTCCCTAACCGAACAGTCCAGTGGAACAACTGACATGTAGCCACTTCCTGGTTGACTGGGGAGCCGGGATAGCCGAATCGCAGAGCGTAGGACTGTCAATGCTCGGGTCGTGAGTTCAAATCCCGACTGGGTCCAAATATTTGTGCTGGCCTTCTTCTAGTTGCCCCGTCTTTGTTATCACCCATATGTGGTGGAAAAGGACGTTAACACCCACTCACCCACCCTGATTTGACAGGTCAAACTAGCCAATCACAGTGCATGAACGAAACACTCATGTACTCCGACAAACAAACCCGCACCTGTGGCTTAGCTTGTCGGAGTATGTGTCTGACAAAGAGATCAGAATTAAGGTAAACAAGCATGCGCTGCGTGCGGTTGCCAAGGATAATTCGTTTTAGTCAGGGGCGTGGCTACAGGCTCCGGTCTGGGCTACGTGTCAATATTCAAGGTAATATCAATCACGCCAAACAAAAACAATTGCTCGCCTGTGTCAGTTGTCGATGTCCTGCATTTAATCCACCATCACGTGGTAGGCATGGACCAGCAAACAAACACTGGACTGGATTGGGTTTGATTCTGTTTTAACATGACTGGACGGAACGCCAAATAACCAATACCGTTCCTTCACGTTTGTAGATATTGGAAATCCCTCGTCCGCCCTCTGTGTGGCCGTGAGTGTAGAGGCCGGGTGATTGGGGTTAATGGGAAAGAGCAACAGTCTACTTGACGTCAACACGATTAGAGCAGAAATCGAATCACGTTCACGCACTCAGCACGTCTTAAGGCGAACAGGAAGTCTTCCACAGTCGTAACTGTAAAAGCTGGTTTGGGGATCGAAAGGGGGATGGGATGTTGTAGGGGGAGGTGGGTGGTAAGGGGGGAGGGGATGGATGGCCATTAAGGGAGAAGATAATGGTTGTAATATCATGGCACCGACCTCGGCCCATTTTTGACTCTGCCAGCGCTTTCCATATTTCTATATTCCGACTTAGTCTGTCATGTCCGTGTACTTGTGTGGTTGTACTGCACTGGTTTTTATGACGAACACAACGCTCCCCTTCCCCTCTGCATTCCACCGACGGCCAAACCTGGTCAGCTTCACAAGTTAGTTGTCCATCCCTCCCCCCCCCCCTCTCTCTCTCTCTCTCTCTTTTCAGAACTCGGAATCGAGATCGGAAAGTCGAGGTTGTGGATCCCGACAAAGCCTAAATTTATACAGGAATTTACTAGTGCCCCCGTCTTCAGTTTTAAATAACCATCGCTGTGGACATAAGACTTTAAAAGCTCGTAAAGCTCTAAGACCCAAAAGCAATATCCAGATTTTTCCAAAGAAACTTTCTCTTGAACGTACGATTAAACCGGCATATACAAAAAGGAACGAGCAAAGACGTTCGCTATTATTTCAAGGAAGAAAGGTCAAACGATGTTACTTACGTCAGACGAATGTTTGCGTGTTTTTCCCCCCTATCACTGACTGGTGCCTTGTGCACGCTGCCTCCATACTGAACCTCCACAGCTGAAGAGTTCCCTCCCCGGTGTCCCTGGGGCTTAACAAAGTTAAGCGTGGTCAAGGCTGACAGACACACGGGGTTGGTCTGACACGTCGATTTTTTGTGCGGGCCTCTATGTGCAAAGTCCAGACTTTTGTGTCTTTTTTTCCCCCTCCAAATTTTCTGAAGATTTCCCTCGAGAAATATGTCTCATCGATTGCTGCCGGCACTGACAGTCTGTCCTCTTTGATTTGATTTGCGTGGTCTAGGGATTTTGCATGGTGAGGTGATTTCCATCTCACGAATTATGAAAGATTCTCCGTGTGTTGTCTGGTTCATTTTCTGTTTCTTTCACTTCACAACGCACAAGTTTACTGCGTCAGGCCATGCTTTGTGCCTATGAAATAATCATGTATCTGATACTGAAAATCATTTCTTGACATCACCCACTAAAAGATGCTAGTTACACGTGCACTGCGCGCGTTGTACTGACATAGGATGGCTGACAAGCAGGGTGCTGTGAATGAAACTGTTCTGCTCACTGCAATCGCTTTATTTCTAGCGAAATCTGACCTCGCTATAGAGCACAGGTAATCAGGTCAACAGCCAATAGACTCAGCGCGTAGTCGGCCATAGGTCAGTCATCAGTTTTATTTGTTCTCAGAGGAGGAATTCAAAACAAGCTTACATATACCACTGTTCGTGCCCAGTTCTGTATGCTTAGTAAAGAAGACATAAGAGCGATCGATGTGGATGTACGAGAGCGAGAGAGAGAGAGAGAGAGAGAGAGAGAGAGATTTTCTGTGCGCCCCAAATTTCCCCGCTACTGACACTTCCTTGATTTCTGGACTTTTAAAACCCTGTAACGGCACCCAGACGTGCTTGCTTATACTCCGTCTAAGTTCCCTCTTCTCAAACGTGAAGCTCGGGAACTTCCTGTAGCAACTCAGGTCAAACGTCACGTAACCACCTGAGGAAAACAAGAAAATTCAGTCACAACAAAAATGATTTACGGGGACTGATTTTCCCGAGACAAAACAGTAACACCCTGACTGACAGAGTGACTGCAAACAATACGTATCACATGGATAAGGTGTTAAAGATCTACTGAATAATAAAAACGCCGCAGAAGAGCGGGGTTTTTTGGTTTTTTTTTTCCCTCTCTCTCTGAAACCGCAGTTAAACCCACGGTGAGTTGCCAATTTCAGTCTGTTGCTGGACTCTGAGCCGACGACATCGCTGTTGTATTTCTTCTCGTACAGAACACAACAGCCGCTAAGCACTAAGCGCCTTCTTTGGCGTCCAGCAGTCTCCGGCAGGCGTTTTGTTTGTTTGTTTGTTTGTTTGTTTGTGTAGCGTCGGTGGTGTCCAGCGTCGCACGACTGAAGTCCACACATGCACAGTTACAGCTTAACACAGCCTGGCCTGAGCCAGCTTAAGTCGAAACGCGAGGCGAAGATTACTTTGTGTGGAGCTACAGCCTTGTGGTTACGCCGGTTAACTAACTTTTGCAGTTTTCGTTCGCACATCAACAGACGCCAGCCTACAGCATTCTACTTATCTACTTATCATCACAGTTTCCAGCTTACAGGGCACTGACAAGTGCAACTGATCCAGACAGCTGACCTGTGAAGCCTAGACATATTTGGATAGTTATGGTTCCTTTTTGGGGTTTTTGATACCGACATGAGACCTTTAAGTATAGGTCGCTTGAGTACGCAGAACATAGACACGTGGGCATCGAGAACACGCAGTATTTATGCAGCGGGGAATTAACATTCTTCGTGCAGGTGATTTACACAACTGACGCATTGCACACACACACACACACACACACACACACACACACACACACACACACACACACACACACACACACACACACACACACACACACACACACACTCACACACACACACACACACACACACGAATCAAACTGGTTTGAGCTGGTTTTGGTTTTAGATTGGCTAACAGATTCTCTTTAATAATATCATATCGTGACCTGAACATGTGAATTTAGTTTTCCAGGGATGTATTTAGCTTGACATGAAATATGGTATGTTGTCACGTGTCCAAGATTAATTAGGCTATATCAGCCTCTGACGTCATCATACGCTAGTCGGTTCCAGGTGGTATCAGGAGGAGAAATCTGGCGATTATGATTATTATAGCTCCACCTTCTGTGTGCTTCCTGAAGCGCAGCCTCGAGCAAGGGAACATGCAAATGAGAAGAAGTGCGAGGCACGCACACACACACACACACACACACACACACACACACACACACACACACACACACACACACACACACACACACACACACACAGAGAGTTTTCACAATGAGGGTGCCCCGATTACGCAAAATACACCACACTTGTTTGTTGATTTCGACCGTAAAACTGAGAGTTTTAACGAGCAGTTTTACGGTGGAAATTAATAAACGAGTGTGGTGTATTTTACGTAATCGGGGGCACCACATTGGGAAAATCATTTATACCACGTCCGTACCTGCGTTTCTTTGACTTATTTCAAGTGAAAGCTGACATCGGCAATCCAAATGCTTCACGCGGCATCTCTGACTCAGGTGCTTTACTTCGCTTTGCTCATAGCCTTTGAGAAGTCAGCAGGTCCGTTTCGAAGCCTCCGTCTTAGTTGAGAGCTAGTTCCAGTTCTCCGTCTCCAATTCTCGTCTTGTCATTAAAACTGAAAAATGTTTGAGGGTT
This sequence comes from Batillaria attramentaria, assembly GCA_018292915.2. Lineage (NCBI taxonomy): Eukaryota > Metazoa > Mollusca > Gastropoda > Batillariidae > Batillaria > Batillaria attramentaria. Next base: position 135,191 of record JACVVK020000126.1, on the reverse strand, counting down.
AATAAACTTGCAGAGAACAGCACATTCTTCTCTTTATGTCAAAGGTGCAATTCATAATTCAAACTTCGATACAGTGCATACTTGTAAATTACAGACAGTATATCCTAGATTTGTGTGATGCCGTGACATAAGGGTGATATCAAAGACGGGACCACGAGGAAACAGTCAACAGAAACTATGATTTTTGGCTACTAGCTGGGCCGGAATCGAACCTACGAGTGAATGACAGCAAATCGCTTTACCCACCTCCGGCATCCATCACACTATCTTACTTACTGGCACAATAAATAGGAGTGGGGCAGGGCTGTATTATCGACATTGTATTGGAGGATCGTTGCACGGTAACGCAAGGGACCCTTTTGTTGTCTTCTACTGTTCAAGGCAATGAAGCCATGTCCATAACGCTGACACAGCTATACAGTAACGATTCCGCATTTTAGTTACAGTTGCTGAGATACTCAATATCATGTCGCATGATACTATGAGTATGAGTATATTAAATGTGTGTGTGTGTGTGTGTGTGTGTGTGTGTGTGTGTGTGTGTGTGTGTGTGTGTGTGTGTGTGAGTGTGTGTGTGTGTGTGTGTGTGTGTGTGTGTGTGTGAGAGAGAGAGAGAGAGAGAGAGGTCTTTTTTATCAAAAGACCCCTCCAGACTTTTTTTTTTTTTCGCATAAAATGCCAGCACCAGCTGAAGCATCCATTTACACCCCAATCTTTCTGGATCACCTCCAGGCGCTGACCATTTGTCCTCTTGGTGTCCAGTCAAATTGTAAACTATCAAGTACACAACGTCAACGTATCTGATGGTATATTTTCTTTTAGTGGGGCGACCAGTCATACAATCATCACACCTGATGGGCCAGAATACACACAGGGCACTGAAGCGTGCGATGGGGTCCACGCGTTTGTGACCCGGCGTTTTGAGAAGGGTTTAATGCCCAGATTTGTCGCTCCGATGATTCACAGTTAAAAAAAAACAAAACGCGGACACATCAGCGCCTTCACATTAAACTTTATTTTTTTTTAAAGTGTATTATGAATCCTATGCAGAGAAAAAAATGTCAACTACACTTCAGTGGAAACAGGGATAAGCGAGCTGCTATAGCGATGGACTTTAAAAGCTCGGGGCATGGGTTTGAATCCCGGCCTCAGTGGACCCACAACGTGCTGACTTTTCCCTCGTCGCCCTGTCTTTGGCCGCTGTCATCCTTAGGTCGCAGAAAGGCCACCAAAGCACACACACACACACACACACACACACACACACACACACACACACACACACACACACACACACACACACACACACACACACACACACCTGAAAACGAAACAAGACGCCGAAGAGATGGCAAAAGCATCAGTCCGGCTTAGTAGCCTCCGTTGAGCTGCTGTCTTACCTGGCATAGGTTTTACGTAGCATTTCAACAAAGCCCTGTGACCTTGACCCCTGTTCAACGTTAACCAAAACAGATAGGTTTCTTCATAATCCGATAATGAACACACACACACACAAACGGTGTTGATTGGTTCACCCATTCTCGAGATATCTTGCAGAAACAAACAAACCGAAAAACACACACACACACACACACACACACACACACACACACACACACACACACACACACACACACACACACACACCGTGCCCACAAGAACACAGTTGATCACAATAACAATGCAAAGCAAAAGAATGCAAAATAGAGCACGGCAAATCGAAACAGACCAAGCGAAAACAAAAGCCGACAACAAACCAACACCCAACCAACAACACAACATAGGCAAGGAAGACGTACAGACTGAAGAAACGCACAGCACCGGCCAACGACAGTGTTGGCACACGACAAAAAGCCAAGCCATGCAGTTCCACTCCAGTCTCTGTGTGTCCCATTGACATTCAAAATGGGCAGGAGCTCAGGCGAGGATATGACCGAAGCACGATCAACACACACTCACTCGGAACCCCTTATGTGTTTGTTTCAAACTGAATGGGTTTGCCTTTTGTTTTTGACTGGACCCCCAAAACGGTTCCAAAGTGCTGCTCGCACGTAGGAAACACGACGGGAGAGAGTGTCTAGCTGGTCACGAGAACACGTAGTTCAGTGTGCACGTGCTCAGGTGAACTTCGCCATGGCAGTAGCGTGTACCCCGTGAACTTGGCTTTTGTCTTCAAGTCCTCAGTGATTAGTGTAAAAAGAGTTTGAGACAATTCCTCTTCTCAAAAAGTAAAGAACTTTCTTGTGTGTGTGTGTGTGTGTGTGTGTGTGTGTGTGTGTGTGTGTGTGTGTGTGTGTGTGTGAATGTCAGTGTAATTTTTTTCTGTGTGTCTTTTTGCTGTGCTGACATTCTCTGTGTCTACATTTTTGCGTGTGAGTTAACAATGTATAATTATGTCTCTTTGTTTTATGAACGTCTGCCACCACTGTTCTGTGACGAGGTCCCCTCCCCTCCTCCCCCCCCCCCTCTCTCTCTCTCTTTCTTTGTACGCGTGTGCGTAAGCAGTTTGTGGATTTGTCTGCGTTAACACTGCACACACAGTGAGAATGTGTGTATACTCTGAGATCAGCAGACCTCGCAAGCAATCTGTTGTTTTACATCACTCGAGGTTCAGTGTCAGTTCACGGACTGTTTACCTAATTATTTTGCATTGCTGACTGCATCACTGGTTGCCTGCTTGTATTGCTCTTGAAGTTACAACATATGTAGTCTCAAATTTCTTGTAAAAAGCCTCTGTTTTATGTAGGAAAAAAATTGTTTTGTCCTCTAAGCCTGTTTTGGGCCTTTAATGTTTGTTTTGGTATTCTCACAGTAAAGCAAACCATATACAATGCACAGCAGTTTTATTGGCGTGCATGCTGTACTCGGCTGGAATGTACATTTCATCACCTTTCAGTAAATAGTCCGCACTGACGACCCCCGTTTGACCCTTTATATCAGTGCTGGTATTTGGAGACGTAATCACAATGTCATTCAAATAAGTTGTAATACTATGTCGTTGTGTTGGGAAGCTCACCTTTGTGGAAGAGGTTACGTTGAGAGAGAGAGGGAGAGAGAGAGACAGAGACAGAGACAGAGAGAGACAGACAGACAGACAGAGAGAGACAGGAACTGAGGGGAGAAAAGATGGTCCAAGTAACAGAAAGGAATGATGACTAAGTTTTTAAAATTCAAAATTAGAACTCTATGCTGACCGCCATAACAATGATTTCATATTCTATCGTATTTCATGTGGGTACTAGATCTGTGCTTTTGTTTTATTCATGTCTGTTTGGCTTTTGGGATGCATGCATCCGACACCACTGAAATTTCCATTCCAAAGGTTTCCGTCTGCGTTTAAAATTCCTCTATGTTTCTTTGTATCTCGCAGTCGCTGAATGTGATTTACCATTCCTAGAACTTATCAGTTTTTCGTGAAAAAAGAGATGTAAGGTAAGCGGATGAAACTGAACAACGTGAGTATTTTCGTACTCATGTATAATTAATCTGGTCACTGACCTTCACTTACTATCATGAAAAGTGACCAGTTTCTCACACAGGACGTTCACATAGCAGCGTGAAGGATTCACACATGCGTACTTCTGTTTACTGAGCAAAATCTTACATAGGATAATATAGTCGGTGACCCCAGTCCCAAGGCCAGTCCAACCCAGTTTTTATTGTGGCGTGATGGACGGGGGACTACCATCGTATGTCGGGCCATGAGCGGTTTTGGTGACAGGAAACAGGGATCCGCCCTTCTCCGCTCATCAACTCACATCCTCTCTCTCTCTCTCTCTGCGTCCGTCTTCTGATGTGTAATAACAAATTAATGAATCAGGTTTCACCTCTTGAAGTTACACTGATGGCACTTGCAACTGTGAACTGACCAGAAACCGTTGTTGATCGTGGTGCAGATGCACGCAACCTTTAAAAAATCTTACAAACTGGACCCCTGTTTAGCAAAGCAAAATCATATTTCCATTGCACTTTGGAACTGTGAGCGGAGTGGTGTGCGGGGAGCTTCAGTTTCGCCTTCTCTCAGGTTTTTTTTTTTTTTTTTTAAATTCTTCCCACCCCATTCCCTCCTCGGCCGGTATTCTCCGGCTCTCTCTCTCTCTCTCTCTCTCTCTGTATGCGCGTGTGTGTGTTCACTAAGTTTAAAACTGTAGAGTTCCGGTGTCCGCTAATCTCTTTACTAGACGCCGGCCCAACCCTGAACATGTCAACGACTAAGCTGCAAAAGTTCACCAGGGACAAGTCCAGCAGGAGACCGGGCTCGGGAAACGATGTCCAGTCGGCTTGACCACTGACGTCACTGAGAAGAAATTCGGATGACACGGAGCCTCCTCAGGTCCGAGGTATTCAGGGCGACATGGACAACTTCCACGGCAATGAAACTCTGTCGGAGAGCATGCACTGTCATACTGCATGTCGGTATTAAACTAGAAATGTTTCCAGCAGCAGCTTCACCCTTCTGACGTACTACATAACAGAGTATTCTGTCGGGGAAAACAAAACGGATTTCCACTGGTCACTGTGGTCGGTGTCCTCGTTGTCTCTCACGGCCACGTGACACCTGTATGACGTCACGAGCGTCTGCTTGTCACCCATCCGGTCAGTTATTCATTCTGGCACACGAGAAGACGCCACAGCGACAAAGTGCTAAACGTTTGTCCACAGGATTTCTTTTTTAAAGTCAGATGTTTGTCAACTTATACTTACCAGTATGCCTGTGGGGTTGTTCTCGCGTATGCAGTAATGAACCCGGACATTTCAAGTTTGTTCGTCTACAGGAATGACCCCTACTCAGTTTTTGAGTATACAGGAATGACCCCGGGCAGTCTCTGTGTTATTCTGCACATGGCGTATTTTTGTATTCTCCAGTATGATCTCCACAGTCTAATGAAAAGTTTTTAGTAGAATTTACCGCTCATCGGCGCCCCTCCCCCCAAAAAACACACAAACAAACAAACAAACAAACAAACAAACAAAACAAAACAAATAACAAAAAAAAACAACCAACCAACCAACCAACCAACCAAACAAACAAACAAACAAAAAAAACCCCAAAAAACTATCCAGACATTTCTGTGTACTGTGACGTTAAAAGTGACCCGAACTTGAAGATCGGCGCCGATGGACGATGTAAAGTTCTGGAATTCAAGCCAGCTTGTTTCCTGTCAAGTAAGCGAAAACAACAACTTGAATGATAGCGGTCAGCTGCGCAACCGTTGTCCATGACCTCGGCAAGGGTACAGCAAATAAACAAACTGGCCATGAATGGGGCAGCAATGGAAATAATTCGTACAACAACCTGCAGGTCAGCCTGGCCTCCTGCTGGGAGCGGTCACAAATCGTCTGTCACACGCAGGAAGGTCAGCACTGAATCCGCGCGACTTGCCTCCAGCCAACGTGACCGTGGCTCTGTGCACCATGCGTACAATTATGTGGAATGGCAGACTGGAATTAGTGAAGGGAATTCACCATCACCTCACGCTTCCCGGGCTGGGCCAGCGCAAAATAATAATCTGGTGTGTCTAAGGACAGCTTGAACGTCACCTTTTGGTGTTTTTTTTTTTTTTTCCAACTTGTATCAGAAATACACGTTTTGAACAACGTAAACTGAACTGCTTTTCTTTCAACTACTGACTGGGCTAGTGACTAGTCTACAAACCGATGAGTGTGTGATATGCGCTTGTCAGTTCTCGGACTGTTAAGTGTGTACAATGAGCAGCGGCAGCCAAATTCTTCTTGTATTCTCAGCTTAAAGTCTCAGTACGAATGACAGGCATACAACAACGCTGTGGAAAACGTTTCATCGCATGTGTTTATCTGTGTATCAGAATCAGTCACTTGGGACACATATAGCTTCTGAAATCATTGTGGTGACTCGGTTTGGCGTATATAATGTTCTACGAACGTGGAAGCGTACTACATACTGAGCTCAGTGACTGCGATATTTGGGTGCGGACTGAAGACCAACTAGACAGCGCTGATTGGTGGCTATTTTTAGCCACTTGGTCGTATCGACGTGTAGTACAGGTACAGGAACAGACCAAAGAAAGTCATATCTCTCTAGCATTAGAAGCCGCAAAGTCACCAAAATGGTCACAATGGCCAAAAGGAAGCCGATCTATTCGTTTGGTAAACAGCATTAGAGCTTTGTAAGCGGCACTGAGTTTTCCACAGAACTCATTACGAACACTGATAGAGACTTTAAGAATCCACATAAATTTTCTCATCTTAAATATCTAAAATATTGTCTCGTCTGCTATAAAGTTTGATCCAGTAAAAGACTGTGGTCTTCTTCAGGCAGTCAGTGTTTCGCCTCGTCCGAGTCAGTCAAGTCATGACTGAGAATACACGGCAGGCTGAGAAACTGTGTGAACTTGAATTTGTGCTATTGAGAAGCCGGCTAAACCAAACCGGCAATCACGCTGCCGCCACCATTCACTGACTGACTCAGTTTGTACAAAGTCTAAAACTCCTTACAGCGTAGCGGATTAATTGTTTTTAATTCATATACCGAACAGTTTCACCGGGCGCCTACACTGACAGTCAGTGTCACTATGAAAGGCATCTTGTCAGAACTCAGACACTGACTGTGACACTCAGTCAGTGATTGAGATCCAGATTACACGTACCAGCATCAAGGTTCGGCAGTTCCTTCGCCGGCCACTCAATCGGTAACCGCACACTAATCACATCAAGTTGTTACCATACAGCTTGATCGGTGCTGACGCCTGTTTTGTGCTTTCCGGGCTGGCTATCTGTCTAAGACCTTGCTGGAATGTCATGATGGCTGCCGCCTGACCTTGGCTGACCTCTCTGTCGGGGTCATCACGGTGGCGGGGAGCTAGCTGCGTGTTTATTTTCCGGCTCGTGATGGACTGGTACGATTGGGAGGGGTCACGTAAACTGTCAGACAGAGAGGTCAATTTGTATTGTGCCCAGCGGCCCTCGGTGTGGTAATCAGAAGACAACTGATGCTCAGTCACCGTAAGGCTTGTTGTCTCTGACTTCCGTCACTCCTAATTGTAATAGTCTCACCGGCCACAACAGAATAGCAATCCACCCGGCGACACCCCAAAATGTATGATATCACCGCGGTCTGAGTGCAGTCGTGCAGTGATTATACCTGTCAGTTATAGTAACTAGAACTGGTCATGTAAATCTTTCTCTGTCTCCGAGTCAGGACTAGTCATTACTAAGATGGGCTGGAGACTGTGACTTGACGGATGTGAGTGGTCGGACTGAGGTCGCACATTAGTGTCCCAAACTAAATTGTACGAACTCTTCCGGCTGTTGCCTCATGTCAGTTCGATCCAGGCGGCAATACCAGTGTAAGTTCAGTTGGCCCTCGCAATAAATCGAGAAAGGATGTTAAAGCTCAATCACAACTCTCTCAGTCTCTCCGCTCTCTCTCTCTCTCTCTGCTCAGTCTTACCATTGAAATCACTCCCTCGCCGGCGGTGCCGGACAGAAGACGCTGAAACCTAAAAACACCCACGCACCCACCTCTCAGCCTGAAAAACTGACCTTAGGCGCAAATCCATCTGACTCGAAGCTATGGCCCGGGCTTTTATTCAAATCTCCTGACTGACTTGTCTCAGTCACTCCGGCCTTCAGTTCGTTCACACGGCGTATCATTCATGCGAACTCCGTATCAGTTTCATTCCGTAACTGATTAGTAACCGCCGTTTCATGTT
>JACVVK020000126.1:85000-122500 GCA_018292915.2 Batillaria attramentaria | reverse complement strand
TTGTTCACGATTCCATAGCAAACGGAAGCAACTAGTAACGACTTGCAAGTGTTAGAGTAGTGAGATTACTATCCTTCTGGTCTAGTTCGCTAATTACAGCCCTGTCTACTTGATTGTAAGATACGCCTGTCTAGTGGTAACACAGAGATCAAATTGAGCACACGTGTGCCGTGGGTTAAGAAGGGGTAAATTTGTTACATTGTGTATAAATATCTCCAGGAACTGGACAAGCTCGGTGTACGTGAGGTGGAGAAGGGACTGCGGTGCTGCTTGTGTCAGGATGACCTTCCGGCAAGAGGTGCAACTGGAGACATTCCGCCAGAGACCAAAACCCGTCTCATGAATGGTGGGAAAACTTACTGACGGACCAGCACACTGACAATGACAAACACAAGTTGAGCATTGATGTATACGAGAATCTGGTGGCCAGGTGAGGAGGCTGCTCGACCGTGGTTTTCAGTAGCGAGTCATAAGTGCTAGAGACATTCATCTGTTAATCTGTTCAAACAGAAACGTGTTGCAGGCCTACAACTGTCAGAATGGTCTGTGAATAGTAAATGGGCTCGGTCAGCTGATATGTCGGCATTCGACAGAAAAATAGTTTCTATGCAGATGTGTTTTACTCTATTAGTAACGTGCGTCATTTATACTTTGCTAAGGTCGCAGCATTTCTGTTGTTTCCATGTATCACCAGTCACTGATCGCTCGTCACCTGATCACAGCAGTTACCAAAAGAGAAAAAGGGTCGTAATGACCAAAGTGGTAGCATCACTTCATTTGCATACAGAGTTAGAGCTTCGAAAGTGGCCTATTCTTCTCACACCGTCACCTAGCATCTATTTACTTTGTCATTTCATCAAGGTTCTGCGGCCCGATGACGACAGTCCGTGTATATAACCCTCACGGAAACCTACGCGAGGTACGGACACTGAGTGACGCCGCCAGTGCGACTGCAGAATGTTTCTCCCCCATCGTGCTGACGGAGCAACAGGTCGACGTTCTCAACGATACGTACCCGCAGCACGTGCACATCACGGGGGCACCGGGCACCGGCAAAAACGATTCTCCTGCAATGCAAGGCCACCATCTGGCTTGGGACAAAAAAGCCTGTGATCGTAGTGGCAGGTTCGGTCAGGAGCGCCTACATCTCCCACTTTATCTATACTGCACTTTGCAGGAGGGGAAGAAAGCTTGTGAGCTTGTTCAAGCTCTATGAGAAGAATGCCGACTTCGAGAAACATCTCGCGGACGTGTCGCAGTCGCCACCCGTCGAAAGAGGTGCTGGTGGTTTTTGACGAGGTTCGATCCGGAAGACATGGGAAGAGTATTCACGAACATTCAGCTTGGCCCTGAAAAGCTTCATGTCTGGAGTGCCTCAGCGTGGAAAAACGACAATCCCAGAGGCAAGCTTGATATTGACCTGAAGCTTGTCCATCTTGACCGCGTGATGCGAAGCCCACCATGCGTGCAAGAGCTGCTGAAAATTCTGTGGCCGAAAGTGCACCTATATGGCGTGCCTTGCCCAATGCCGCAAGAAGTGCAAAGTCCCCCGGGCCTCCGCCCGCCGCCCACAAGAGGCCCTCCCGTGAAGCTGCTTAGTCACGCCGACCATCAGGCGGAGGATATCTGGGACTGCAAGAAATGTGGCAGTCAGCTGGCGGATTATCTGAAACATGATTTACACATCGGTAGGTGTTACATAGAGGGCGGCAGAACGTTAGATTCACGTGTGATGCCAGAGAGAGGAGAGAGAGAGAAGGATGATGATGATGATGATGATGATGATATGCGGCATGAGGACAGATGTGAGACATCTGAAACAACACACAGTTTATCAAATGTACCAGCAGCCTAGTTTATCATCGTGATCATCGTTGTTTGTGATGAAGATTTACGCGCTGAGCATTATCGTTGTTTTCAGTCTTTGTTTACTTTAACCCCTGCAGCCAGATTTCCCATACATGGGACAAACAACATGATGTATAATTGGATTGATGTTAATTGCACTTCACTCAACCTAACCGAATTGAATTGAACTGAATTACTGGTACTCCTACTTCGTTTACAGGGATGCCTCCTGAACTGCACAGCGGCAGAGGTGTGAGCCGTCTTGACTTTCGGGACGTCCTAGTTCTATCGGCCGTTTCTCGGGTGGGGAAGCCGTCAACACGAAACCATGAAAAGCCCTTCGTCAAGGCTCTGAAGAAGCAGAACGTTTTGGCTGAATTTTGCAAACCCAACCAGATCGCAAGGCACAAACGAATTCCCCATGGACAAACAAAGTCGTTTTCCTCCAGATGTGACTCCGTCCTTGGCTGGGAGAGCAAAGTGGTTGTCTTTGTACCACACCGAGGGGCTGAAGGAGACCACGACGTCAGCGACGAGGAAGATGCAAGTGTGGCTGGTGTCAACGGAGAACTGGCCCAACTCAACAGAGAGGACGAGAACTGCAAGGAAGATTCTCTCGAATTCGACCTGCCGGAGCCGACAGGAGCAAATCCACACGCGCAGGAGTCACATCGTAGCAACATGAGGCAGCGGCGTTTTACCACCGGAGGAATGGCCCAGCCAGCAACACATGAAGGCTCTGGAGAGGGCCGTCTCCAGCCTGTCTCACGCCAGTCAGGAGGACGCGTACAAAGCTTTTTCTGGAACCATTGCCCATGCTGTGCTCTTTCAGTACTAGCTCAGCGAAAACTTGATTCACTGTCTTGTTCCAGTGAAAACAATTAGTCCCACACACGGGATCCTCCTGAATATGAAAAATAGACATGGACATTATTGTCCTTTGAAAAGAAATTTTTGTTGAACTCGGTGAAATCGCTTTGGAAGGACTCTTTATGTAAACTCAGTGAGATATTCTTTCAAACGGAAATTATGTTTGAAGGTAAATCAGTGAAAATGCTCTTTCAAAAGATCTGATTGTGGTTGTAGGGAGGATAGTAACAATGTTGCTTGAAAAGAAATGTTCTGTAATGATAAGCTGTTTGTTGTAGAAATGGACCAGCGGACCGGACTCCCGGTAGTGTATCAAGTGGGGTGATCAGGTACATCAGGCACATTAGCTACATGTCCATTCTAATATGTTTACTAACTTTGCTTCAGTTGTATCATTTCAAATCGGCAACCTGTGTGCCCCAAATCCGTTACCGACTTAATAGAGTTAATTAACTGATTGCTGTTAGAGGGGTTAACATGTGTGTGTGTGTGTGTGTGTGTGTGTGTGTGCGTGCGTGCGTGCGTGCGTGCGTGCGTGTGTGTGTGTGTGTGTGTGTGTGTGTGTGTGTGTGTGTGTGTGTGTGTGTGTTGGGGGGGGGGGGGGGGGGGGGGGGGGGGCGGGGGGGAGTTGTTGAGGGTCCGAGGTTATTGTGATGGTGTGAATGGTTGTGTTTTAAGCTGACATTCAACTGTCTTCTTCAGTAGATCATCTGTCTTGCCCATTTGAACAAATTGAAACAGATGTTATTTCTTCGTATTTTTGTTTATATGTTGTGTGCTCACTTACGATTATTAGCTGGCAAAATACACGCTAAAGCAATTTCGCGGTTTTGATTCTATGATAACTTTAATTACTTTGTTTGTGACTTCGTTATTTTCGTTCTTGCATGTGTAATAATACTCAGTGAATGACTACAAGCCAAGACCATAGTATCACATACCGTGATCTTTGCTGTATGTCAGTTTAGAAAGTCGTCGACATCTAAACTTCGTTGTCCCATTCCAGTACTTAATAACTTGTGTATTTTATTTCAGATGATGACCTTGACGTTTTACTTTTTTAATATTTTACGGTTGCATTGTTATATTTTTGATAAATTTTTGTACATTTGTGATAGTTCAGACGCGTAAGGGGTTAACCACTACATGATCAATTTGTGTTCAGTGAAGTACAGGATCCCAAACTTTGCATGTTTTATCTTGTCGCCGTGAAACAGTATGTAAACATTATTTCAAAGCTTTTTTAACGTACCTATTTCCCTCTGTGTGTGTGTGTGTGTGTGTGTGTGTGTGTGTGTGTGTGTGTGTGTGTGTGTGTAGTGTATATGTAATCCACAAGATGGGGCGCCGTATATCTCTATTATGTCCCTATCAAAGGTATTTTTGCTTCACAATACAGACTGAACTCGAATGCAAGCACACAGTTTACTGAATGGTTTATTTAAGTCGACAGTCAGCATACATATTACTGAATGATTTATTGAAGTCGACAGTCAGCATACAGATTACTGAATGATTTATTGAAGTCGACCAGTCAAGCTATACGGTTTACTGAATGATTTATTTCAGTCTGAATGACTTATTTAAGTCAATAGTCAGCATACATATTACTGAATGATTTATTTAAGTTAACAGGCAAACCAAAGTCCTTGCAGTACATGTATCAAGTTGCAGTCGCAGGATCAATGTCCTTATTAAGCTGTAACAAAGGAAAAGAATATAAGGAGATGAAACGACTAAAACTTTTACACACACACACACACACACACACACACACATCCATGTCTTTTGTGTGATGTGGGAACATTCGTCCTACGAATCGTTGGTGTAATAAAGGAACATGCCTTAAATTATGCGTCTTTTCAAATTTGCGTTATATTTCCTGAGACAGGGTACCTTAAGCCATATTAATATATATCGATCTTTCTTGTAAGTCAAATACTTTCAGATATACAGAGGGGGTTTTATTTTGGACACAAATTTTTGATGTGATAAAGGAACGTCCAGACTGACACAAACAGTAGGTGTACTCTGGGAACCGAGCAGACACAAACTGCAGATTCAATCCGGGAACATTGACAATAACACGATAAATCAACTTTTGTAATCCTTTAAACCGAGTTTGTCCTTTACCAACCATGCTGAAAACGTTTTCATATAGTGATTTTCCTTGTATGTGGAAGGCTATAGGATATACAGAGGGGTGCATGTTGGACACAAATTGTTGATGTGATGAGGGAACATTCACGCAGACACAAACAGGAGGTTTAATCTGGGAACCGACCAGACACAAACTGAAAGTTCAATTTGGGAACCTAGACTATGGATCGATAAATTATCTTGTAATGCTTAAACTCGAATGTTTCATGACCAACCATGTTGGAAACATTAAAAATCATGTGTCATAAGTGGACACCAGCAATAGGTTATGCATTCACCATCAAATTATTGTTGACAAATCACAGTGGTAAAGGCGTACCATCCAAGATACCTATACAGGTGCGAATTGACAACCTGCATTTGGTCGGCTGGTTTGCAGATTGGTTGGCTGGATTGATGAATGGTTGACTGTTTGGTTGAAGTTTTAATATCGCTCGCCGAAAAGATGGAGACGGCTCATTGGGCGATGGCTTAAGCGTTGTGTATTGTGTAGGCTTTTAGCTCTGCCCAGCCCCGCTTTGTCCAGCCCGATCATGTAATTACAGCCTTTCAGCACGAGTCCCACGCGCCTATTACCTAGGTGCGTAGTGCCGCGGGGGAGGGGAGGTGGGTTGGATAACTGCCGTACTGAAAAGATGTTTAAACTAGTCATGTACTGCCTTTTTTTCGGTTTTACCAGAGAGAGAGAGAGAGAGAGAGAGACTCTGGCTACAGAGAAAGAGAGAGGGGCGGCATTGACGAATAAACAAAAGATAGTTTCTTTTAGGGTGAGGTGAGTGTGTGTGTGTGGTGGGGGGGGGGGGGGGGGCGGTCTACTGACGAGAGAGAGAGAGAGTACTTTCTTTCGATGGAGCGTAGTGGTGGTGTTCATGGTAACGTTCTCACTCGGCCATGAGAAAGTCTCACATAACTGTCACCAGGGGCCCGCAGGTAAAAGTCGAGGTAAGGGATTTTAGCCCCGGGTTAAGGCCTAACCTCAAACTAAACTGACTCTAGGGTTAAATATTCTGTTTGCTGTTTTGTTTTAAATCAGAAGGGGGTCCATTCCGGCAAAGTGAATATGCCGTTATAAAAGAATTTTTCTTCTTTCTCTTCGCTTCCTTTATTAAAATTTGATTTTATTTTTGGGTCTCTTTTTGTCTTACTCTGGGTTAGGCCAGTAGTCGTGGGTTAGATTAACCTCGAGTTTTACATGCAGGCTCAGGGTAATAACTGAAGTAACGGCCGAAAAACTGGTTCAAATGCAAGAAAAGGGAATAGAACATATTTTGTAGAATAGCGTAATTTTCGAAATAAAGTACCGATCCTACCCATCTTTCTCTCCGCCGCCGCGCCGTGCACCCGGCAGTCAATCTATGTATCTGGCGACTCCAACTTGTAACCTCTTTTTACGTACCTCTGACGCCAGATGCCACCTTGTGTCTTACATCATGACATTCAGAATGGATTCCCCTACACCACTATGACCGTTTCATGCCGACATGAAAGTCATCAGGCAAATTCTCCCGTTTGCTACCGCAGTGAAGCCATTTCACCGAATACAGTATCTGTGCCGTTAAACCTTATTTTCCACTACTCCGACGGCTACACTATACTGATGTTATATACCATTAGATTCTCTAAGGCGGCTGAACGGCACGTTTTCCTCTGATATACTTTTTATCCCGACTTCATCAATATCCCCGCGGCAGTCAGTCTGTGTATTTGCCGACTCCCAACTTCTAACCTCTATCTAAGTACCTCTGACCGGCTGACACCACATCATTACATTTAGCTTGCATTTCTCTACACTACTATTACCGTTTCATACCGGCTGAAAGCCATCAGACAAATTCTCCCGTTTGCTACCGCATTGATCAGCTATTACACTGAATCCAGTATCTGTTCCTTTAAACCTTATTTTCCACTACTCCGACGGCTACACTATACTGATGTTATATGCCATTAGATTCAGCAGTCAATTCTCGTTGTGCATCACTAGATGACTAAACGGCTCTACGACCAGTTATCCTAAAATACCCCCCCCCCCCCCGATCCTACCCATAATTATCCCCGCCGTTGTGCACCCGGCAGTCAGTCTTATGTATTTGCCGACTACCAACTTCTAACCTCTTCCTACATACTTCTGACGACTGGCACCATCTTGTGTCCTATACCATGACATTCAGCATGGGTTCCCCTACACTACTATGGCCGTTTCATGCCGGCTGAAAGCCACCAAATAAATTTTTCGCGTTTGATATACCGCACTGATCAGCCATTTGAAAATGTTCAGCCCACCAAATTTGGATTGGTTCAGCCAACCAAATTTTGAAAAATAAATGCAATTCTAAATTCCGAAATTTAAATAGCTGACTGTCCCTTCGCACAACGTCATTGTATTGTGTTTACGTCCAATGTGTGAGAGAATGCGTGTGATTCACGTGAGCGTGCGTGGTGGGTTCAGTTCACGGTGCTTTGAGCCAATTCACGAAATTGGGTAAAGCGCCTATACAATACTCATTATTATTATTATTATTATTCTTTCACGGAACCCCAGTACCTGTTTCTTTAAACCTTATTTTCCAGGGCCAGGACCAAAGCATCTCTCTCTCTCTCTCTCTTTCTCTCTCTCTTAAGACCCCAGCAATGAGCGGCCACACATATAATTTTATCTGTGTGCCGTAAAATCCACACTCCACAAGTGGTATCTGAAGCAGACGAGTGGGTGAGGTGTGGGGGGTTGGGGGTTTAACGTCCTTTTCCACCACATACTGGTTATATCAAAGACGGAGCAACGATGAAAAATCAGCACAAATATTTGGTCCCAGCCGGGATACGAATTCACGACCCGAGCATTAGAAGTCCAACGCTCTACCATTCGGCCACCCCGAAAGCAGACGATAATAAGTCCAATTAGTGCCTTTTGCACACGAGGTCACATAGCCGCTTTGAGTACTGCTTCCGAGACCACAAAAAGAAGGCTTAGGAGCCGCCATGGTTCAAAAGAAAATTCTAACTCTGAAAAGGGACGATACTTCTCGCAACACGTCACGACTCTTCTACATCAACATTCACTTTATGCCGAGTCCTTCGTTTATGTACACTGTACAGCCCATGCCCCATTCAAGTTTCCAAAAAAACTGACGAATGTACACGTGCTGTTTTTGCTGATTTTATCCCCCCCCCCCCCCCACGCGCGCCAACGGGTTTGCTGATACGATCTTGATTGCACGAGAGTATCGCACGGTGTTTTACGGAACAAAACTGCTCCCCGTTGCTGAACGCCGAGTCCGGTCGGTCCAAATGGTGTGAGGACGTTCGAAGAAGAGCTCAGCTGAAATGATTAGACAGAATATGCGTCTGCGGTAGGCCGGTAGTCGTGTTGAAATGAGAAAAAAAGTTTAGTAAGGACATCATGTGAAACATAGGCACGTGTCCTACTAACGCCTGTAGGGTGAGATGCGGGTGTTTGCTGATTAGCTATTATATTGATCCATGGCGTGTCGCAGCTATTCAGGGCCAATGCAAGTCTTCACACCTTTCGAGACTGGTGCCGATAGGAATGGGTCAGGGAGTCTTTACCTTTGTTACCGCTTTTCCTGATTAGCTGATAATCGACCTAAACCGGGTACATTGTTTTAATTAACAGAGAGAGAGAGAGAGAGAGAGAGCACCCAGTATCCATTTCTGGGTTGTGACGTGTATACACTGGGCCCGCTTGCTAAAAACTAATAAGGTCAACGTGATATATGCCCGCTGGCGCGTGCCGTTTACACTTCTTCACATGTCCCTGGTGTCTGCTACGCGTAACCAACCCGGGGTATTGGAAGCTCCAAGCCACCCTGGCGCCGCGAGCGTGTCCCGTCTTCGGGGTGTCTGCTGCGGGGTATTGGACGTTTCACACCACTGCGATACATGACTGTGAGCGGCGCAGGTGGTGAAGTATTCTCGGAAGTATTAATCCACAAAGAGTGAAAAGACCTCCTTACTTTTTTGTTGTTAAACAAGAAGCCTAAAATTTGTCACGCACCACACAGTTAACTGAAGTAAATAAAAACGGAAACGGTAATGACTGCGAAGTGGTTACAAGTTAAGCAAATAAAAGCGACACAAAAGGGACAGAAACCACTTAACTTTGACAAAGGACGGCACAGGTCGACGTTTCGGCTTACGCCTTCTTCAGGACATAAACAAATGGGACATAACTTCAACAAACAAGCAAAAGGTAACTCTGCGGACGTACTGACATACACGGCGCGGGAAAAAAAAAAAAAAAAAAAAAAAGGGTGGGCGAGAAAAGGACCAGAAAAAAATAGCAAAATTATCACAACACCCATCCTTAGGTGACAGAAGACCATGGACTGTGTGTGAAAAAAAAAAAAAAAAAATGTTGGGCAGAAAAGAACAAAAAAGAATAGTGAAAATTAGCAATCACAACACCCATCCTTTGGTGACAAGGACCATGGATTGTGTGTGAAAAAAGTTCAGAGGGTTATGTTACGGCTTTTCGTTCAAACCACCCGGGGCCTGACTTCCCAGGCGCTGAATAATGTGCGACTCCATGTCGCGTCTGTCTGTGGCGTCACCGTGCATAAGCCACAGGCCAGTTACTGTCATATTTAAGATGGAGTGGCCTGCAGAATTGAAATGCACGGCAACGGGTTTTATTCTGTTGTGTCTGGTGTCGGCGATATGTTCAGCAAAGCGTGTTGCCAGGCTACGTCCAGTTTCCCCAACATACAGTTTGTGACATGCGGTACAGATGATGGCGTATATGAGGTTTGTACTGTCGCATGTGAAGTGGCGTTTGATGGTCATTTTTCCTTTGGGGCCCTTGACAGAAGTCACTGTTGAGACATGACAGCAGGTTTTGCAATTTTGTTTTTTGCATGGAGTTGTACCAGGGGGTAGGGGTTGGTGGGGCCTGACATTGGGTGGTTTGAACGAAAAGCCGTAACATAACCCTCTGAACTTTTTTCACACACAATCCATGGTCCTTGTCACCAAAGGATGGGTGTTGTGATTGCTAATTTTCACTATTCTTTTTTGTTCTTTTCTGCCCAACATTTTTTTTTTTTTTTCACACACAGTCCATGGTCTTCTGTCACCTAAGGATGGGTGTTGTGATAATTTTGCTATTTTTTTCTGGTCCTTTTCTCGCCCACCCTTTTTTTTTTTTTTTTTTTTCCCGCGCCGTGTATGTCAGTACGTCCGCAGAGTTACCTTTTGCTTGTTTGTTGAAGTTATGTCCCATTTGTTTATGTCCTGAAGAAGGCGTAAGCCGAAACGTCGACCTGTGCCGTCCTTTGTCAAAGTTAAGTGGTTTCTGTCCCTTTTGTGTCGCTTTTATTTGAAGTAAATAAGTTAAAGATTCGTAACTATCAAAGTAACGACTTAAGGGTAATTAAACAAACAGTGCGATACACAACAAGAAAGTGGAGAAAACTCATATGCGAGGTGAGGTTTTGTGTACAATGTTTGCTTCCTTGGTCAGTTACCATCTCAGCCCCCCCTGCCCCCCCCCCCCCCCCCGGCCCCTAAGTTACCAAACACCATGACACCAAGGTGTTTCAGATATATTTGTTTAGTCCGTGCTGTTCAACGGTCGCAGCTGCTCGTACGCCATGATACCTAAATTGTTTAAGAAGGATTTTTCCTTCCATTCTTCTCTTCCTTTTTTATTTTTGTTTTTGTTGGTTTCTTTCATCCATCCTTCACCATTTTCCGACTTCTTTTTATTCATTCGCATGTTTACAATGCGCATTTCATAATAATAATAATAATAATAATGCGTCAGGTACAAGCTGTGCCGTCAGCTGCTTATCCTTTTTTTGTTAACGTGTACACGCACATTTTTTATCAGTGAAAAAAAAATTATTGCAGGACGAAAATTTATATATTTAACACTTAATGAGCACAAATAAGCTTTAGCTTATACAGTCTTCACAAAAAGTTAAGGACCAGTCAACATAATGGGTGACAGTTTCAATAAATCAGAAAAAAAATAAACGAATAAGATTTTTCCCGTAAAATTCGGTAGCAAGGTTAAGGGGTAATTAGTGAACATGGCGACCACTGTGTGGATGGCACGTGCGCGTCACACAGCATGCTTGGCGCGTTTGAAAATCTGCAATTCCGGCAAAACTAGACGGAGTTTCAGTGTTCAATGAGTGATACCTGGGGCTTTCTGCACGGAAAAAATGAGATGCAGGTCAAAGAATGCATCCCTGGTTATGAACTGTGCTCATTTGTTTGCCTACATAAGCTGCTGTTTCAGCGATGTTCAGCACTACACCAGCATGCCACCACGACAAAAGTTGAATGATATTTGCAAGTGGTCCTTAACTTTTTGTGAAGGCTGTAGTAACGCTCAGGGTGAAACAAACACAGTGTAACGGTATTGCAATGGCAGACTAAATTAATCCTAAAATCTCATTAATCAATACTAGAGAGAGAGCGGGGGGGGGGGGGGGGTCTGTGTAGGTTGACAAAAAGATAAACATGTATACATATAAAAAGATAAAACAAAATAAAAAGAAATAAAGATCCCCCAAAAGCAAGAAATAAAAAAAAAAATAAAAAAGATTAAAATTTCCTATGGTCTACACTAGACACAGTTAAGGAAGTATCAGTAAGCAGACAAAATTACTCCTAAAATCTGATAAATTTACACAACAGAAGAGAGAGAGAGAGAGAGAGTGGTGTTGCCAGGAGTTTTTTTTTGGGCGATTTAGCCAAAACAGCCATGAAAGTTTCGGCTTTTTACAGAAAGTTTCGGCTCTCTCTGCCGAAGCAGTTTCACAAGTTTTTCGACTAGATTCCCTACTGTTACGTTCTCCCTCCACCTCCATGAATTAAAGATGTTCTGTAGATATATATTCCGCAATAAAACAAGTCTTTGGAGTAAAATAACAAAATTGAACAAACTTCATTTCCTTGAACTTTAGAATGCTGTCTACCAAACATTCAGCACAAATCCAAGAAAAAGTGGGACTTTGAGTGTGACTGTCCCTTGGAAATTAGTCCAGCCAGCACAGGAATCTCACAGAAACGGACATAATCGAGCCGATTCACTCGTGAAAACTTCGGCTCGGCCAGCCGACATGACAGACAGATTATCGGCTTTTTTAAAATAAAAAAAATTCGGCTTTTAGCCGAGATCCGTCCCCAAACGACATCCCTGGAGAGAGAGAGAGAGAGAGAGAGAGATTGTGTACTCACAAAAAAAAAAAAAAAACGTGATGGTGTGGAGTGGGGTTTGCAGGCGCACAAATGTGGTAGTGAGGGAGTCAACGCATGGTTTTATACAAAACAGTTTTTAATACCACTATAAGGAGCGGTGTACTATGTTGGTATTCTGGTGCAGCGTGGTTGCAGTGAAGGCTAGATGGCAAAGATCGTAGATGGACAGAGCAGAATCGAACATTCGCAGGGCTGAATTGGGACTGTGCCCCGCGGCGTGGGGCTGGGGTACTTATAGGGAGATCACGTGCAAACCATCAAAGCAACCCTAGGGTGCGTAGCTGGAGGAGAGTAGATTCACGGCTAGAGGGGAGAATCTGTGTTTGTCAGCACATGGAAAACTGATGATAGCGGGCGTACTATAGCAGCTAGAACTTTCAAACAAACGGCAGCTAAAAGGCCTGAACAATACTTCAAAATGGCATACGTTTGGAACATCACAGAGATTTTCCTATCACCGATTGAAGAGCGTAAAGCCAGGGACCACGCACTGAATTGAAAATGGCAAAATGCACCCGTAAAACTATGAAACAGCGCTAAAAACAAAACATGATTAGAAAGTAAAAACTCTCCTGAAACTACTACAGTTTACAGGGTAGTGCTAGGTTGAACGACTGTGGAGATA
Source organism: Batillaria attramentaria (assembly GCA_018292915.2). NCBI lineage: Eukaryota > Metazoa > Mollusca > Gastropoda > Batillariidae > Batillaria > Batillaria attramentaria. The sequence continues at coordinate 109,773 of JACVVK020000126.1, read as the reverse complement.
TTTAGCACTAAAAGGACACAAACAAACACAGCTAATTGGCACATGTGCCACCGTGGATCTACACACTGCGCGCGTGCCTGACTGGGCACGCGGCGGCTCGTGGCATAGCGCTGGCCAGAGAACAGAGGGGGTAGTGGGGCCAGAGACCAAAATAGTGGCCGAGCGGGTGGGAACCACTCGGCTAAAAATAATAAATAATAATAATAATCGCTGGGCTGCGCTAGACACTGTTAAGGAAGTATCAATATCTGTATTTTCTGGTAGAAACAGTTCTTGCCAGTAACCAATGTTTTTGAAGACATTCTTTCTTCCGAATGACCCGGCGCACATGGCGTATGGCAAGGACTGAAGTTATCCAACAGAAACAAAATCCACGTTTCGAGCATGCGCATCGAAGGCATTTCCCCAAGTTTAAATAGATTGCCGAGTAAGCTCGTCCACGCTCTGGCTACTCCCGCGTCACGGGTCTGCCTTCAAACGTTAGGAACAAGAGGACAAAAGGGGCTGTTTCGCAGATCAAAGGCGCCGCTACAGAGGGGCGGAGCATCAACTCCCGCGCCACACCCGTGCTGTAAGAGGCGAGGGGACATGGCGGCTCTCAGACGATGAGATCAAAAGGAAGTGGGCGGAGCTTCAGTTCCCCTGAGACAGAGCGCGCACCCACTTCAGGGCTGCCGTGACGATTGCGGCGACTGCTTGACAACAGAGACAACGATTAAGCGGGTATTCCTTCTTGGCGGCCGGGACAGGTAGCCATACCGGAGATCGATCTGGCCTGTTTTAGCGGCTCCAACGCATAGTGACGGAGGAGACCAAATGACCGGCTGAGTACAATAATGTTTTAAACCGGGCACTTGCCTTTTGCTAGAAAGCCAGTAAAGATTTGACATGTTTTATAGTTTAGCTGTTATTTCCCATCAAGCCGAGTATTTTGATCCAAGATGCAAATCAACACCGAGCTTTACCTCAGTAAAGGCAATTTTTCCGCGAAAAAGCAGCCGTCAATTCCCCCTAGGGCCTAGGTATAGGTAGCATGACGCTTTCACTGTCACTTCGCGGAAAAACACGCGTTTTTTTTTTTTTTTTTTTTTTTGGGGGGGGGGGGGTTTAACCTCGGCCTGTGCTGCTGTTTCTGCAAAGACTTCTATAATTTATACATAAAAAGAAAGGACACTGTCTCCTCTTTTCAACCATTGTATTTGTATATTTGTGTTGGCCGAGCCTACCCCCCCCCCCCCCCCGGGTCCTTCCCATTTCTGTCTTTCGGGGATCACAGTAAAGAACTTCAGTTTAAAAAGGGGGTTTTGTCGGAAATGCTCGTCCACTGGCCTTAAACTGGAAAAGGGAACACAAAAATACGCGGTACGGATGCTGCTGTACAGCATCTAGTCAATATTAAGTACAGAATGAGGGACAGTGCAAACAGTGCTATTGTTTGCCACTGCAGCTTCAAGGGAAGGGTTCACTAAACGGTGCACGTGAAGCGTTGGAATAACCAAAACGACATCCCCGCGTTAAATTAGTTTGGCGTCGCCTAGAGATTTCACGGGTAAGTGCCAGCTGGCAACTTGTGTACTGAGCCACGCACGCAGGAGAGCGAGTTGTCATGTGAGGCGACACGGTCCAATTGGCACTGCTTGATCTGCACTCATCAAATCAACTTTGCTTTGTGCTGCCGTCAGAGTGGACCTTTAGTCTATTGCTCTGGGGCCAGCACCGTGAGACTGTCTCGTGGCCGAGTTAGAAGGTATCTGCATTACACTCCCTAAAAAAAAAAAAAAAAAAAAAACGTCAACAACAACAACAACCAAAAAACCCACAAAAAACCCAACCCAACTCTCCTTATAAGAAACCCTCTTTCTCAGCTTTTTCAGTGATCGCACTGAAGAAAGTCAGTTTCAAAAACTGTATTAAGCGGCCTGAAGGATGAGAGAGTGGGATACGGACCCCCCCCCCCCCCCCCACATTAACCCCCGCGTTGTTTTTTTTTTGTTTTTTTGTGTTTTTTTTTTTGCTGCAACAACTCTTTGCCGGCTCCAGTGGTGTTACAGAGGCTCGGAAGTTGGGGGCAATTTTTATTATGCATGATGATGTGAGATGACGATGATGGTAAGATGATGCTATGGAGGTCCGTGTGGTTTTAGGACTGCGGGACAAGGGCCGCATTCCCACGCTTCCTGTGATAAATAACCCGGCATTAACCAGTCCTGGGAGACTACACGGCACCTGTGGTGCCGGCCTTGTAAATCATCCACATCATAAGACGGGTCATAACCAAGGGAAGCACCGCCCAAAGTCGCACCCGTGAAAGTCGGAGTGAAGCATCGGCTGTGTGGCAACAGCCTCCCCAATGGGTCCATAGCACACCCACTCTGGGTAGGAGCCGACCTAGGTAGGAAAAATCGCGCTTGCCTCGGCTGGAACTCGAACCCGGGTCTCCGATCCATTAGCCCGAAGTGCTAACCACCTACACTACTGGGGCCGGATCACCCCCACAGTTTAAGTAGTTTAGCAATCGCCAGTAGATTTCACAGGTAAGGTGCCAATTGCCATGCGTGGTAGGATAACGATAAGGGCTGCGAGTTGTGATGTGAGGGGACACGGTCCACTAGTGCTGAGTGTACTGGTCTGCGCTCAACAAGTCAACCTCACTTGCTATGTAGTGGAAAAGGACGCTAAACCCCCCAAACACCCACCCAACTTCACTTGTGTGGCCGCCAGTTTTGGCCGTTATTTATTGGCCCTGGTGACAGTTATGTGAAACTTTCTCACGGCCGAGTGAACACCACCACTACGCTCCATCAATAGAAATCTCTCTCTCTCTCTCTCTGTTTCTCTTGTCAGTAGACCCCCCCCCCCCCCCTTCCCAAACACACACAAAGACTCGCCTCACCCTCAAACTATCTTTTTTAGCTTGTCAATGCCGCCTTACTCTCTTTCTCCGTAGCTAGACTCTCTCTCTCTCCCTCTCTCACTCCATTGCTAATTGCCTGCTCATTGTTTTAATCACTACTTCCATAATTAGCTCTTCCGTTTTTTTATTATTGATTATTGTTTGTTAAATGATTAAATCTACGTAAATTAGGGGGAGCCGGGGTGGTCGAATGGTAGAGCGTTGGACTTCTAATGCTCGGGTCGTGAGTTCGATCCCGGCTGGGGCCAAATATTTGTGCTGGCTTTTTCATCGTTGCCCCGTCTTTAATATCACCCTATGTGGTGGAAAAAGACGTTAACCCCCCCCCCCCCCCAGTAAATTAGTGTTTGTCGGGGGGGGGGGGGGAGGGGGGGTCTTTAATGTAGCAGGACATTGTAGACAGGTAATTTTCTATCTTTTTTTGAAAAGAAATCTCTCCCCGTCACCCAACCTACACCACTTCCTCCGCCCCTCCCCCCCCTCCCTCCTCGTCTCCTCGCCTAGCCAACACACCCGCACCATACCCCAGCTCTCTCTCTCTCTCCTTTTTGTTTATATGTCCAGAATATAAGGAATTACGTGAACAGTACATCCCTCAAAATTTTACAAAAAAACCGTCACAATTTAGATTCTCTGTGATCATGGCAGACAGTAGCCAACTCTTAACCCGCAACCTATCCTTGTTTGTCTATAAAGCTATGGAACAGAGGAGTAAGGTACAAGCCATAGTAAGTTAAATATGCTAAGTATGGAGGATATATACATATGATACATATCATTAGTTACGAAACCTGAATATATGAAGCGTGCGTGCTCATCCTACCCCCCCCCCCCCACCCCCAAATTTTCAGTCTTGGGCCGAAAGCCTACTGAATAAATTGATTTGTCTCTCTCTCTCTTTCTGTGAAAAACTATGTGGCCATAGTTGTCAAAGACATTCTCTGTCTGTCACACTCAGTAAAACACAGTAGCTAATTTTTGTCATGAACTATGCATCTGAGAGTATAACTCGGGTAACTTTCTCTCTGAAAGTCTCCCTGATACAATTCCGTTAGTTCCCTCTCTGGTAGTATAACTCACGAAATGTTCTCACGTCTCTCAAAGTCTCCCTGATGCAATTTCGTTAGTTGTCAACTCTCTCTCTCTCTCTCTCTGATATAAATCCATTAGTTGTCAAAGAAAATATCCCTCTCCCCCTCTCTCTGAATAATTATATGGCTTTACTCGTCAAAGAAATTCTGTCTGTTTCATAGAGTAACACAGTTGCGAATTTTGTCATGAACTAAGCATCTGATAATACAACTCAGGTTAGTTAGTTAGTTAGTTATTTAGGGCTTAACGCCGCGCAAGCAACATAGACTATTTCGCGGCTAGCACAGTCCCATCCTGCCAGGTCCTTTAAAACATAAAAGGGCTAGCTTAAAACATGATGTAAATATATTATTAAAAATGTGTGAGACTTAAATGAGATCCTGTACAAGATTGTATTCTTCCAGACTAAAAACGATATCACAGATTATGTTAGGCTGGAAGACTATATTTTTTAAAGAGGTTGACCTCCTTCAAGAAATTGAAGATGTTGTCAGGGGGGACATCCCTGATCATCATCTTCAATGAGTCAACAGAATAAAACTTGTCACGAGACTCGGCGAGATCCACGCACGAGATCAAAAAGTGCTGAACGGTAAAAGGCTCATCACACGGGACACACCAGGGGGGATCTTCCCCTTTCAGCAGATGGGAATGCGTGATGTGTGTGTGCCCAATGTGGAGCCGGCTAAGAACTACCTCCTCGCGCCGATTAGGACGGCAACGAGGGAGGCTATCACAGAGATTTGGTAAAACTTTGTACAGTTTGTTCTCCGGGAGGGCAGCCCATTGGGTCTGCCACTCCTTTTGAACAAACTTTGAAACTAAAGGCTTAAACTCTGAGCAGGGCATGCACTCATCCTCCACAGGGCCATCGCGGGCAGCGTTCGCAGCCCGGTCAGCGCACCTGTTTCCTCGGATGCCCACATGACCCGGGATCCAAATAAAAACAATGTCCTTGTTGTCGGCAATCAAGGATGCATGCAGTTCATGGATCAGGAAACTTTCTCTCTGAAAGTCTCCCTGATACAATTCCGTTGGTTGTGAAATCCCCCTCCATTCTCTCTCTCACTTTCTGGTAGTATCACTCACGAAACATTCTCTCTCAAAGTCTCCCTGATGCAATTCCGTTAGTTGTCAAACCCCCCTCTCTCTCTCTCTCTTTGATACAATTCCGTTAGTTGCCAAAGAAACTCTCTCTCTCTCTCTCTCTGGATAACTATATGGCTTTAGTCGAGTGTTTCCAGCTTGTGCAGAGTGAGTTTTACGGGCATAAAGCCACGCAAAGCTTGTGCAGAATAAAACCCTGACTAACTAATTAACTGGCTTCAATTGTTAAAGAAATTCGTTCTGTCTGTCACATTGAGTAAAAACACAGTAGCGAATTTTTGTCATGAACAATGTATCTGATGATATAACTCAGGAAACTTGCTCTCTCAAAGTCTCCCAGATACATTTTCGCTAGTTTTCAAATGCCCCCCCCCCCCCCCCCCCCCCCCCCGTCTCTCTGTGTGATACTATTCCAGTAGTTGTCAAAGGAAATCTCTCTCTCTCTCTCTCTCTCTCTCTCTCTCTCTCTCTCTGACTTGGTAAACCACAGCATTTTGTTGGAGAAATTATCTATATACATGTACATCCCTGATCCTAAGACAATCTCCTTATTTTGTTCATATCTTCAAGGTAGAAGGCAGAAAGTCTACCACAATGGTGCGTTTTCTGAGGAAGGTGTTGTAAGCTCGGTATGACCCAGAGGCTCTATCCTTGGCCCAGTTTTCTTTTGTTTATTCATCAATGATATGCCCCTCTCCATCTCAAACTCTAATGTAAGCTGTGATATGTTTGCTGACGACTCTACGCGCCATGCGTCGGATATGGATGAGTCCAAAGTAAACGAAGTATTGCAGCATAGCATCATTGAAGTCTCCCAGTGGTGTAAAAGTCAACCACATGGCAATCAATACCTAAAAAAAAACCAAAAAAACCCCTAAAGCATGCTAATGACAACGTGCCAAAATCAACAACGCAAACTATCTCCTCTGCGGTTGTCAGTTGGATCGGAGTCCATCGAGCAAGTCTCAAACCACCGTCTACTATGTGTCATAATTGACGACCAACTCTCCCTGATGCAATTCCGTTAGTTGTCAAAGAAATCTCTCTCTCTCTCTCTCTCTCTCTCTCTGTGAATGATTATACATGTACGTCTCGCATGGTTAAAAAAAAAAAAAAAATCTCTCAATCTGTTTCACTCAGTAAAACACAGTCACGAACAGTATCGTAAACTATGTATCTGGTAATATATAGCTCACGAAACTTTCTCTTCCAAAGTCTTGCCGATACAACCCCCCCCCCCCCCCGCCCTCTCTCTCACTCGCTGCATGATTATACGTCTTTAGTAGTGAACGAAATTCTCTCAATCTGTCTCACTCAGTATAAAATAGCCGGGAACTGTGTTGTGAACTTTGTATCTGGTATTATGACTCAAAACTTTCTCTCTCTTCCAATGTCTCCCCAAGACAATTACATCTTCCCCCCCCCCCCCCCACACCCCTCTCTCTCTATCTCTCTCTGTGCGATACGATTCCGTGAGTTGTCAAAAGAAATCTCCCTCTCCCTCTCTCTTTGAATAATTATATGGTTTTACTCGTCAAAAATTATTCTGTCTGTTTCGCTGAGCAAAAAACATGGTCAAGATGCTCAAGCCCCCCCCCCCCCCCCCCCCCCCCCCCCGGCTCAGTGAAAGAATTTATTAAAGAGTCCTTTTATAAGCAGAGCGGAAGGCCGAGTCAGTACTTGCTGAGTGGACAGGTAAAAGAAGAGAATTCCAAATAGTCGGTGCTGCAGAAAAGAAAGACCTTTCTCCAAAGGTTTTAGTGAAGACACGTGGTTTGCAGAGTGTGAGAGTGGATGAGCGAAGTGTTCTTGTTGGTACGTAGACTAACTCAGAGAGATAAGAAGGTCCTGACTGACTAATGACACGGTAGCACATGCAAGCAATCTTAATGCGAGCCCCTGGGAAGCCAGTGCAAAGTGCGGAGGTGTGGGGTGATGTGATCTCTTCGCGAAACTCTCAGAACTGGGCGTGCCGCATTGTTTTGTAACCTTTGGAGTCACTGGAAGAGATCCTTCGGGCTGTTTACAAGGAGACCATTACAGTAATCCAAGCGTGAAAGCACAAAAGCTGACACAAGAGTCTTTGTAGCCTAAACTGAGAGGAAATGACGAATAGAGCTAATACGACTGAGCTCAAAGTTCACAGTAGGGATGATGTTCACTACATGGGCATGCATAGTCAAGTGTGAGTCAAGAACAACACCAAGATTCTTAGCTGATTTGGCAAATGGAACAGTAGCATCACTGACAACAAGAGTATCAGGTAATGGACCAGCGGACTTAGCTAAGGCATATAACTGATATCCATAGCCAAAAGCTGTTTATTAATGCACACATAACCTCTCATGTTAATTATGCCTCCACTGTTTGGGATGGGTGTTTTGGTTTTGTTTTGTTTGTTTTGTTTTGTTGTTTTTTGGTCGTTAGTGTTACATGATATGTTCTTAAAAGAGTCTAGCACAGCCCAGAACAGACCCCCCTCCCCTCCTCCCACGACCATTGTGAGTACACATAGAGCTCCCCCACCTCCCCGTCACTCTGCCATCGCAGTAACGTCACACTTTATGCCTTTCCTTCGCAAGTCCGCTTATAGACAGATTCAAGAGTCACCATTTTCAGCAGTGTGTGAATCACGGGGAAGCCGTTGTATGCACGTCATTCGTGACGAATTGCATACCGGTGTGGGCATGGCGCCACCATCTTGTTGATACAAACATCTAAACTTACGAAAAACAGGGCTGCAAAACTGGCAAAGCACGTGGGTTTGAAAGATGTCGGTTTGCCAGTTATGCTGCTTTTCGTAAGTTTAGATGTTAGTATCAACAAGATGGCGGCACGATCATTACGTAATAGGGGTAATCATCGAATTTTGTTCAATATCCCGGGGAGTTGTGCAGAAAGTGAAGATTAGAGTGTAGCAAGATATGTAGATTTGGACAGCGGTTTTCCTGATACCATCGGACATGCAGAAGAGTTGGAAGAAAATAACTTTGATGATGGGAACGAGAAGGTGATCAATCAACGCTAATCGAGTGCCAGTGGGAGGTGGCAGATGTGTTCTGTGTGGGGAGGCCTGGAAATCAGACAGACGAAAACGGGGTATAGAAAGTGATTTCATGCATTGACCATTGGGTGGTGATCTTTTATTTGCAGGCTCTTAATATAATATCAATTTAAGTGTTACAGTGATTTTGTCTTAGTTCTTTACCTGCACCCCAAAACAGGAATTAACAACAGTAGCGGACTGTTTCACACTGCCTTAGAATATAGAGCAAACCTGTCTCTTTAAAATAATATTTTTGGAACGCTGGCCATTTTCTTATCACTTCGTTGTGGTGGGGTCGTTAAATCCCAATTAACCAACCATATATGTGAAGATCAAAATGACTTTGAAAGAGACAACTGTGCGAAAGTGGTTGTCCATTAGATATGGTGGTGTGTTATTGTGGTGACTGGATTGTAATATTGTTGCACCAGACAGCGGGGTTGGGGGGGGGGGGGTAATTGGTAGACAATGGCAATTGGATTACTTGTGGGGATAGTTTTAAGTGCTGTTGAAGGAATGTAGGAAGTGATTGTTGGGTGTCAGAAGGTGTTATGCCTGTAACAGTGGGGTGGTAGGCTTGTGATTTTTTAATGTTTCTTGCGCCTGCATGGGTGTCGTTAGTGGACTGCAGGTTTTGGTACATATATAGTGGGGTAGAACTGTCGTTACTGTATGTTGGTTGTTGGAGAGGAGTTTGGAGGGGGAGGGGGCTGGATGGCGTCTGTACCTTGAAGCCTGTAAAAATGGCGTGGTGGTGTGCATGTGAGGTATGTGGGGCCGTTATGGGTTGAATAGTGTGTGCAAGTTGGTCAGTGTACAAATGTCCTACTCTGAGGGTTCAGGCTGTAGATCGGTGGGAGTGGTGAATGTGTTCTTGGGTATAAGTGGGGTACGGTACTGAAGGTTTGTTCTGTCATTTGTGATTTGAGTTAGGAGTTACCAGCTTACACAAGTTTGACTGTAGTGTTGGTGTTAACCGTGCGATTTTACATCAGATTATGCACTTAGTTTGTATGTCTTTTAGGCGGGTTGTGTTTGTATGTGAGATAGAGTTCTGGGGAGGGAAATATAGAGGGAAAGAGTCTGTGGTGTGGAGTGGGTGGTGTTTGCGAGTTTGACTGTGGCGTGGGGTGTTGGGGGTGTGGAGGGTGGTTTGAATGCAGTAATAATGGAATGTGTGAATACCGATGAAGCTGAGACTCATAAGGAAAACAATAATAATATATTATTTTTACAGTCAAACCTGTGTACGCTGGTCACCCAAGGGAATGAGTCAAATTGACCGGCTTAGACAGATGACCGGGTTATCCAGGATGGCATGTCAACAGCTAGTATGTAACCCAATGGGTACTTAAGTGGCGCTCAGCTATTCCCCCGCCACCCTCTCTTTTTTTCACTGACCACAGACTTGCATTAAAAATAGAGACAGATTGAGCCCTTCACGTTTATTTAGCTCTGTGCCGGTAAGCCTCGCTTGCAGCAATCGGTTGACTGACTGAATCGTTTGCAGCATACTAAAGAGTGCGATGTAACTAAACTGAGGGTGGGTGGATGTTTGGGGGTTTAACGTCCTATTCCATCACATAGGGTGATGTAACTAAACTGCAACAACCCATAGACAAGTGTGTGTAAGAACAGAGAGACTCAAACACAGAATTTTGATGTGAACAGAGAACATTCCAACTTTACAGCATTGGGTTTAATCGCCAGTGCGGATGACTGCTTTCTGGCTAAGTATAGTTCTCCACATAGACCATTTGGCCTTGAATGTATGTCTGTTGCAGCATATTAAAGTGTGCGATACAAATAACCTGAAATAATCCATAGGAATATGTGTGTAATAACAGATAAACCCAAACACAGAATTTTGATGTAAACACGGAACGTCCCATCATTACATACAGCATTTGGGTTTAATCGCCGGTGCAGAAAACAGTGTTTTCTTGCTCAGTATAGTCCTCTACTGAGACCATTTGACTTTGAATGCATGTGTTTTGCAGGATGTTAAAGTGAGGGATGCAAATAACCTGAAATAAACCATAGGCAAATGTGTGTAAGAACAGAAAAACCCAAACACAGAATATTGATGTGAAGACGGAACGTCCCAACTTTACATACAGCATTTGGGTTTAATCGCCGGTGCGGAAGGCATTGTTTTCTGGCTAAGTGTAGTTCTCCACATAGGCCATTTTGGCCTTCAGTGTATGCCTTTTGCAGCGTATTGAAGTATGCGATGCAAATAACCTGAAATAACCCATAGGCAACAGGGTGTAATAAGAGATAAACCCAAACACAGAATTTTGATGTGAACACGGAACGTCCCAACTTTACATGCAGCATTTGGGTTTAATCGCCGGTGCAGAAAACAGTGTTTTATGGCTCAGTATAATCCTCTGCTGAGACCATTTGACTTTAAATGCATGTGTTTTGAAGGATATTAAAGTGTGTGATGCAAATAACCCGAAATAACCCATAGGCAAATGTGTGTGACAACAGGGAAATCAAAACACAAAATTTTGATGTAAACACGGGACGTGTGTAAAGTGTTTAAAAGTCACACAGTCGCACAAGTGCAAAATGGGGACATTTCCAAATTTTTGCAAACAATCAATTTTTTATACGTTTTTCAGGGCGTAGAACACGATTTTGCACTTAGTGCAATGTGGGAACGTTCCATCATACACCTCGGTTCCCTCTTTGGAGTTGAGATTTGTGTCTCAGTACCATTATTACACAAATGACACGTACACACACACACACACATACACACACACACACACACACACACACACACACTAATAATAATAATAATAATAATGAGTATTGTATAGGCGCTTTACCCAATTTCATGAATCGGCTCAAAGCGCCGCGAACTGAACCCAACACGCGCGCTCACGTGAATCACACGCATTCTCTCGCACACTGGACATAAACACATTACAACCACGTGGTGCGAAGGGTCAGCTCAGCTATTTAAGTTTCGGAATTTAGAATTGCATTTATTTTTCAAATTTGGTGGGCTAAACATTTCCAAAGCAGAGGGGGAGGAAGCCGGAGTACCCGGAGAGAACGGCCCGACGATCGGCCCGAATGAAACGGTGCAACATACGAGAGGGAAAAATTCTTTGCCCCGAGTGAGACTCGAACCCTGACCTCTCGCATTGGTGACAAGTCTCTTAACCACTAGACCACCGACCGCCCTGAACACACACACACACACACACACACACACACACACACACACACACACACACACACACACACACACCGGGTCACGGACACGCTGCAGAGCAAAATACGCCATCGGCTTATGAACAGGAAAGTCGTTCATATATATGCACACCGCACAATAGGGAGTTACAGTCACTGAATGTTTTATTAGAAGATATAAGTACGCGAACATCATCAGCGGTGATGTATCCAGTTCGGTCAGAGAAAGAGAGAGGGGGGGGGTGAGTGTTTGGGGGTTTAGCGTCCTTTTTCCACCACATACGGGTGATATCAAAGACGGGGCAACGATGAAAAAGCCAGCACAAATATTTGGCCCCAGCCGGGATACGAACTCACGACCCAAGCATTAACAGTCCAGCGCTCTACCATTCGGCCACCCCGGCTCCCCGGAGAGAGAGAGAGAGAGACAGACAGACAGACAGACAGAGCATACCAAATTACAATACATACCATTCTAACAGCACTGTTGTCCGAGGTGACACAGGCTGAAAATGGCCCCCCACAAGATTTACTCCGCAGAGCCCACTGCGCTGCAGTCAGCTTTGACACACATACATGTAGATGCATTCAGCACTTCTGCTGGTATCCATATGTGTTCACTGTGTTAGCATAGCATCAGTTACGCTGTACACGATCACAGGATGGAACCGATACCGCCATTAATGGAGGACTGAGGGCCTAAGCGCCGAGAATTTCATACGCACATAGGCCTTTTTGTCCAGAGGATGGCATAGACCTCTAATACCGGAGTGCTCCGGCGTTTCCGTGCAGGATACGAGCACGTCTCCGTTGTAGTTACTCACTGCGCTATATTGCAAGCAGAACTGAACCTTTTATGGGGCGGTCGGTGGCCTAGTGGTTAAGACTTCGCCACCAATTGCGAGAGGGAAGGTTTCAGTCCCACTCGGGGGGGGGGGGGGGGGGAATTCCCCCTCGTAGGGGGGGAGCCGGGGTGGCCGAATGGTAGAGCGTTGGACTTTCAATGCTCGGGTCGTGAGTCCGATTTCGGGCTGGGGCCAATTGTTGTGCTGGCTTTTTCATCGTTGCCCCGTCTTTGATATCACCCGCATGTGGTGGAAAAGGACGTTAAACTCCCAAACAGCCACCCACCCACCCACCCACCCGGGGTGGCCGAATGGTAGAGCGTTGGACTTTATGTTTAACTCTTAACAGTCCGTGCCCAACCACCCCCCCCCCCCACCCCACCCCCTACCCACTATATGATACGTCTGGCTGAAATGAAGAAGCCACTGCACACCAATAGGAGCCACTTCAAACCACTGTTACGCGTGGCGTGGGCCTTCCCCACTAGGCCTGAGAGCGCTGCAGATTGCATAATTGTAGCTTGAAGTGACTTCTAGTACTGTAAGATTTACACCAGACTGTAGGCCTGCAGGGACCATAAATCAACTATATTTGCAGTTTGGGTAGCATTCGCCGACGATTCTGGTTTTTGTTTGTTTGTTTTTTCTTTCTTTTTTCAGATCCTGAACACCTTCTTTTCCCGTGTTATAAATTTCTCCCTTCTGTTCGCTGTTTTCATCTCTCTTGGTTTAGACTCTGTGTGTGTGTGTGTGTGTGTGTGTGTGTGTGTGTGTGTGTGTGTGTGTGTGTGTGTGTGTGTGTGTGTGTGTGTGTCTCTCTCTCTCTCTCTCCTCTCTCTCTCTCTCTCTCTCTCTCTCTCTCTCGTGGTATGTGTTACTGTGTGTGTTAATGTGTGTCCGCTAAGAGCCGCTGCTACACGTTGCCAGGATCGGCACTTGCAGGGCTGGAAACCCTAATTAAATCGCTGGCTGCCAGCTGGCAAATCCCCCTTGCCGATGCCGATGCCGTTCTATTTTCCTGGCAGCCAGCTAGCCACAGGCAGCCCCCGTACAGCCAATTGACCAATCATTGCCCAAACCTTGCAACGCCGCAGGCTGCGTGTGCGGAAAAACCGCTGCCCGCCAGCAGGCAGCCGAGTACGACGACGACATGGAGACTGGCAGTCGTGTAACCGTGCGCTTAAAACAGTACAAGCAAAGAGAAAGAAACACTATCACTGCAAACCATATGTTTTACTTCATTTTCAGCAGAACAGTATCGCCAGTCATATCTTGCACGTCGTTGATTCTGGAAAGAGACAAAACAAAAAAAAAATGTGTATGTCTGATTAGAGGTCTGACATAACTTACAATCCATTGTCAAGTTGTTTTGTTGTTCGTGTTCTTGCTCAATTCAAACTTCAAATTCAAATTCAAAAGTGCTTTATTGTCCGCTAAATAACCGATATAAAGGGGAAAAATCGTCTTTGGACTCACAGCTCGAAACAATAAGAATGTAATATTCGGATTCTACGCCAAGGAACATCCCACACCCTCCTTACATCAGTAACGGGGCAAAAATCGTACGACCAAAATCAGTACAAATATTGTTATCATACGACGCTCATGGGGCGGTCGGTGGTCTAGTGGTTAAGAGACTTGTCACCAATGCGAGAGGTCAGGGTTCGAGTCCCACTCGGGGCGAAGAATTTTTCCCTCTCGTAAGTGGCACCATTCATTCGGGCCGATCGTCGGGGATTCTCTCCGGGTACTCCGGCTTCCTCCCCCTCTGCTTTGGAAATGTTCAGCCCACCAAATTTGAAAAATAAATGTAATTCTAAATTCCGAAACTTAAAATAGCTGAGCTGACCCTTCGCACCACGTGATTGTAATGTGTTTATGTCCAGTGTGTGAGAGAATTGCGTGTGATTCCCGTGAGCGTGCGTGTGGGTTCAGTTCGCGGCGCTATCAGCCGCATCATGAAATTGGGTAAAAGCGCCTATACAATACTCATCATTATCATTATAAGTAGTGTTACGTTTTGAATTATAGTTTTTGTCCTTAATCATGAAATTCATAACAGTATTACCGCCATGAGTGTATGTGATGGGTGTATGAGTGAAGAGTGCGTGGATGCATGGTGTGAATTACATAGGCGTACCCCTATCAGTGCCTATGATGAACTATAGTAGTATCCCCTGAATTGTAGATTTGTTTTTAATAATGTAATTTATAACAGTTTCACTACGTACTATGTATTATGTATGCAGGTTATTTCACCTTGTGGTCAGGGAGCCGGGGTGGCCGTATGGTAGAGCGTTGGACTCTCAATGCTCGGGTCGTGAGTTCGAATCCCGCCGGCCTGGGGCCAAATATTTTGTGCTGGCCTTTTTTCTCTCGTTGCCTCGTCTTTGATATCACCCTTATGTGGTGGAAAAGGACGTTAAACTCCCAAACACCCACCCACCCACCTTCACCCTTGTGGTGTGTGGCGTGGAGGTACGCATGGGAGGAGTGTATGACTATGGTGTGTGGTGGACGAGCGGACGTGTGTGTGGGTGCATGGTTGATTTTTCTACATGGAGATTTTGTTCTTGTGTCATAATAGTTTTACTGCATATCATGTGATCAAGAGCTTGTACACCGCAAACTTCCCTGAGGGGGTTAATAAAGTTATTCTTGTCTTATCTTTCTTATCTCATCATAAGGGACGATCATAGTCTGTGAAGTAAATCGAATCCAGTCGATTCAGCTGGGTTTCCCATTCCATCCCGCGGTCCCTTATAGTTAAAACGTGCAAAGGACGTGGTGCACACATCCCCGGTACTCACAGTTGCAGAATCCGCAGAAACCTGGGACATACTTCATCACCAAGAGCATCCTTACACGGGTCCATGCCAAAGTTGTCGACTAGGTCCTGACACGTCAGCCCTTGAATTTTATCCTCGCATTCTGCAACAACAGCAGTACGGAACATGCATTCGTGCTCTGTGTGTCGGGGGGGGGGGGGGGGAGGGCGGGAGGAGGGGGGTGGTCTTCTAGAGCGTTCTTGACTATCAAATGTTCTGCCTCTGACGACATTAATAGCCAACTGTTCTTGACTGACGCCATATTGGTAAATAAGAGCCGAATGTTCTTGACTGACGTCATATTAGTAAATAACAACCGACTGTTCTTGACTGACGTCATATTAGTAAATAGCAGCCGGTTGTTCTTGACTGGACATCATATTAGTAAATAATAGCCGATTGTTCTTGACTGGCGTCATATTAGTAAATAACACCCGATTGTTCTTGTCTGGCGTCATACTAGTAAATAACACCCGACTGTTCTTGTCTGACGTCATTATTAGTAAATAAGAGCCGAATGATTGTTCTTGTCTGATGTCATATTGTGTAAAGAACAGCCGATTATATTTGACTACCGTCATATTGTGTAAAGAACAGCCGATTATATTTGACTACCGTCAAAACTGTGCTCAGCAGCAACCAACTATTCTAGACTGACGTTATATTGTCTAGTAACAGCCATATATTGTTAACTGACGTCATAATGTGTAAGTAGCAGCGATATATCATTCACTGACGTCATATTGTGCAGGTAGGCACCAAATATTCTTGACATGACGTCGTAATGTGTATATAAACAGCCATATATTGGGTAACAGCCAAATAACGGTTGAGTTGCTGCCTAATATTCTGTACCCTCCTATTTTCAGTCACGTCATACTGTGCACGTCACCGCCCCACTATTCTTTGAATGACGACTTTTTGTGTAAGCAACATTTTGTCATACAAGACGCTATCTAGATTGACGCAGTGGCTATAAACGGAGAGACACTAACCACAAAATCCACAACTCCTGCGACAGACGATGCCGGATAGTGGTGTCTGACATGCATCTGAGCCCAGGTCGGCGCACGTAAGATCGTGTAAGTTGTCTATGCACGGTTGTGTTAGCGTCGAGGGAGTTGTGCTCGGCGTCGGGGTGGGTCGAGGGCGTTGAGCTCGGCGCCGGGGTGGTCGTTGTCGTTGTTGGTGACGTGGGTTGTGGGGAGGTGGTGCGTGAAACGTGTACTACGGTTGTGGGGACAGGGATGGTCGTGGTTGTACTGGTGGTGGTGGTGGTTGGGGTTGTGGTGACTGTAAACGACATTCAGACGTTACTTCAGGATTTGATATTAAACTTAATATATAACTGATGAAGATAACAATAACGATGTCGAGGACAACTGTGACAACGACGACCGACGATGATGATGATGGACGACGACGACGACGACAATGACAACGACGACGATACTGATGATGATTATTATTATGATGACGATGATGATGATGATTGTTCAACTGCTTATATTTAGTGGCATAATTATATTGAAAGCATTGAAAAGACTTCTTGTTTAAGTTAATTAGATCTCACAGAATGAGCACTATGATGAGTAACCCAGCCTTATAACAGAAGTATTATTTTATACAAAGAAGTTCAATTTGGGATCCGTCAGTATTCAGCTCACACCTGGACAATGACAATTTCAAAATTATTCTGCGCGGGGCGAGCGGTGGTCTAACAGGTAGCGCGTCGGACTTAGCCGCTGCGCTACTGAACGGCCGTCACACCAATGTCATGGCGATGAAGCGTAGGTTCGAGGCCAGGTCGAGCTTGTGATATGTGATACCGGTTGTTCCTGGCTTCCGGGCTGCTCATCGGGGGTTTCTCTCCGGGTTATCCGGCTTTCCTCCCCAAGCAAAATTTTTTTTTAAAAATTGGATAGGAATTGGGTGGCGCTGCACCGCGGCAACGCGCTTCCCCCGGGGGGTAGCTGCCCAAATTTCCCGAAAGGGAAAATAAAGTAGTGAAAATTAAAAAGTAAAAAATGAAAAAAAAATGAATAAATAAAGAGCAGAACAGAAAGTTTTACTCACGACATCCCCCGCATGTTTTCCTGCAGAATATCTTCCCGTACTCATCCAGACACACGTTGGGAAGCTCGCTGCAATCGAACTTTGAATCCAGATGATCAGCACAATCCAAGCTGGATGGTTCAGATGGATTTGGTGCACGTCGTGTTGATGTACTGTCGTACGGCGTCGGTGCTGAAAGTGTTTAAAATGGGGATTTTTTCTTTATTTATTTTTTTTTTTAACGAATTGCTGCTTTGAATTCATATATTCAGAATGTTTAAAAGTTTGCGTTTCGGAAAAAGAAATTTACATTCAGATGTTTTCTCGGACACAACCCACCACTTCGCTTTGTAAACTGCCCCTACCCCTAAAACCAAATCACCAACCGCTGATGTCGAACCCCTAAAAATAAGCACCCGGAGAGAGAGAGAGAGAGGAGAGAGAGAGAGAGAGAGACAGACAGACAGACAGACAGACAGACCACCCCCCGCCCCTGCCGAACCCCTATTACTATGCTTCAGTCACCCATAATTCCCCCCCCCTCTCTCTCTCTCTCTCTCTCTCTCTCTCTCACACACACACCACACACACACACACACACACACACACACA
This sequence comes from Batillaria attramentaria, assembly GCA_018292915.2. NCBI lineage: Eukaryota > Metazoa > Mollusca > Gastropoda > Batillariidae > Batillaria > Batillaria attramentaria. The sequence continues at coordinate 92,064 of JACVVK020000126.1, read as the reverse complement.
CACACACACACCACACACACACACACAAGGAGGGAGGGTTGGAGGGGGGAGGGAATAAGAAACAGAAAGACAAGATGGGGGTGGGGAGGCGAGGATAAGAGACGAACAGATAGATAAACAGAAAGAGAAAGAGAGGGAGGTGAGGGGCAGACGAGCAAACGGACAGAGAGGATGTACCAGCGGGAGAGAGAGAGAGAGAGAGGACTATGGGGTTAGTTGGGTGGCTGTTTGAGGCTTAACTCCGCGCAAGCAACCGAAATGACCATTTCGCGGTTAACCAAAGTCTTTCCTATGGGTCGAGACAGACAGACAGACGCGGAGGACGATGGGGGAGACAAACAGACAGACAGGCCAAGGAGCTCGGTATTAGGAAACAGGCAGACAGACAGGGTAATGGCAGACAGTGGCACACACACACACACACACACACACACACACACACACACACACACACACACACACACACACACACACACAAACACACACACACACACACAGATATAAATTCCTGGACATTCAGCAGCTTACTACAGAAGTTGCAAGTCCTGCGACAGACGATCTGGGCCCACTGGTCAGCACATACGTCCGGCAGCTGGTCGCAATACAAACCGTTTCCAATATGGTCTTCGCACGGCTCAGGGCGTTTGGTGGTCGTTGGCGCTGTTGGTGTTGTAGTTGGTGGCGGAGCGGTTGTCACTGCGTGGTATTTAGTATTCAGAAACTTTAGAAGCATGCTACAGGAATTCTAGGAAGAATTTCAGAAAAGCCGAGATATGATTATATGAGAACAGGTTTCCTAAAATCCTGCTGTAGTAATATTACTAGTAGCAGCAGCAGCAGTAGTAGTAGTAGTAGTTGCAGTAGCAGCAGAAGAAGTAACATTTGGAAGAGAAGCAGTACTAGCAGTAGTAGTAGTAGCAGTAGCTGCAATAGTAGTAACAGTAGTAGTAGTAGTAGTAGTAGTAGTAGCAGCAGCAGTAATGGTAGTAGTAGTAGTAGTAGTAGTAGAAGTAGCAGTAGCTGCAATAGTAGTAACAGTAGTAGTAGTAGCAGCAGTAGTAGTAGTTGCAGTAGCAGCAGAAGAAGTAACATTTGGAAGAGAAGCAGTACTAGCAGTAGTAGTAGTAGTAGCAGTAGCTGCAATAGTAGTAACAGTAGTAGCAGTAGCAGCAGCAGTAATGGTAGTAGTAGCTGTAGTAGTAGTAGCAGTAGTAGAAGTAGCTGTAGCTGCAATAGTAGTAGTAGTAGCAGTAGTAGTAGTAGTTGCAGTAGCAGCAGAAGAAGTAACATTTGGAAGAGAAGCAGTACTAGCAGTAGTAGTAGTAGTAGCAGTAGCTGCAATAGTAGTAACAGTAGTAGTAGTAGCAGCAGCAGTAATGGTAGTAGTAGCTGTAGTAGTAGTAGCAGTAGTAGAAGTAGCTGTAGCTGCAATAGTAGTAGTAGTAGCAGTAGTAGTAGTAGTTGCAGTAGCAGCAGAAGAAGTAACATTTGGAAGAGAAGCAGTACTAGCAGTAGTAGTAGTAGTAGCAGTAGCTGCAATAGTAGTAACAGTAGTAGTAGTAGCAGCAGCAGTAATGGTAGTAGTAGCTGTAGTAGTAGTAGCAGTAGTAGAAGTAGCTGTAGCTGCAATAGTAGTAGTAGTAGCAGTAGTAGTAGTAGTTGCAGTAGCAGCAGAAGAAGTAACATTTGGAAGAGAAGCAGTACTAGCAGTAGTAGTAGTAGTAGCAGTAGCTGCAATAGTAGTAACAGTAGTAGCAGTAGCAGCAGCAGTAATGGTAGTAGTAGCTGTAGTAGTAGTAGCAGTAGTAGAAGTAGCTGTAGCTGCAATAGTAGTAGTAGTAGCAGTAGTAGTAGTAGTTGCAGTAGCAGCAGAAGAAGTAACATTTGGAAGAGAAGCAGTACTAGCAGTAGTAGTAGTAGTAGCAGTAGCTGCAATAGTAGTAACAGTAGTAGTAGTAGCAGCAGCAGTAATGGTAGTAGTAGCTGTAGTAGTAGTAGTAGTAGAAGTAGCTGTAGCTGCAATAGTAGTAGTAGTAGCAGTAGTAGTAGTAGTTGCAGTAGCAGCAGAAGAAGTAACATTTGGAAGAGAAGCAGTACTAGCAGTAGTAGTAGTAGCAGTAGCTGCAATAGTAGTAACAGTAGTAGTAGTAGCAGCAGCAGTAATGGTAGTAGTAGCTGTAGTAGTAGTAGTAGCAGTAGTAGAAGTAGCTGTAGCTGCAATAGTAGTAGTAGTAGCAGTAGCAGTAATGGTAGTAGTAGCTGTAGTAGTCGTAGCAGCAGCAGTAGTAGTAGTAGCAGTAGTAGCGGTAGAAGAAGTAGTAATAGTAGCAGCAGCAGTAGTAGCAGTACAGGTAGCAGTAGTAGTGGCAGCAGTAGTAGTAGTAGTAGTAGTAACAGCGTTAGTAGAAGTAACAGTACTGTATAGTAGTAGTCGTTGTCGTCATAGTGGTAGTAGTAGTAGTAGTAGTAGTAATAGTAGCAACAGCAGTCTTACAAGCAAAAATAGTATAATAAGCAGACGTAGTAGTAGTAGTGTTGTTGAGTTGTAGGCACACGCTCTAGTTTTTAGTCTTCTTGGTGTTAGTGCTGTTGTTGTTGTTGTTGTTGCTGCTGCTGCTGCAGCTGATGATGATGATTGTGGTGGCGGTGGTGATGATTAACTGTTGTTGTTGTTGTTGTTGTTGTTGTTGTTGTTGTTGTTGTTGTTGTTGTTTGCCATGAACAAATACCTGTACAATTCTTCTTAGTGAGAGTGCTGTTGTTGTTGTTGTTGTTGCTGCTGCTGCTGCTGCTGCTGCTGCTGCTGATGATGATGATGATGATGATGACTGTGGTAGTGGTGGTGGTGGTGGTTTGTTGTTGTTGTTGTTGTTGTTGTTTGCCATGAACAAATACCTGTACAATTCTTCTTAGTGAGAGTGTTGTTGTTGTTGTTGTTGTTGTTGTTGTTGTTGTTGTTGTTGTTGTTGATGATGATGATGATGATGATTGTGGTAGTGGTAGTGGTGGTGGTGAGTTGTTGTTGTTGTTGTTTGCCATGAACAAATACCTGTACAATTCCCACACGTTTTGCGGCAGTAGATCTGTCCGTACGGATCCCCACACACACCGGGCAACATGTTGCATTCCAGACCGTACATCACGTTGTCCTTACACTCATCCAGCGTCATCGCTTGTTCTGTACCGCTTTGGGGCGTAGTCGCCTCGTTCGGATTTGGTACTGGACGGTAAATATTGACAAATATTACGCTTTGGTGTTCGAGATAAATTTTGGGGAATCCTGATGAGGGCTTAGATTGTGAACAATATAACATAATGATTTTCCGTGAACGTTGTTCGAGTTGTTGTTGTTGGTGGTGGTGTTGTTGTGTATTTTGTTTGGTTGGGTTTCTTTTGTCTGGATTGTTTGTTGGTTGGTTTGTTTGTTTGTGTTTGCTTGGTTGGTTGGTTGGTTGGTTGGTTGGTTGGTTGGTTGGTTGGTTGGAGGGTTGGCTGGTTTTTGTTTCTTTGTGATTTGTTTGTTGTTGTTGCTGTTTTTTGAGCGGTGGGTGTTTTTGTTTTTGTTTTGGGTTTTTGTTTTTTTTTGCTTCTTTTTTTTTTCTTTTTTTTTGGGGGGGGGGGGTGTTGTTGCTGCTTGTTTGTTTTTTTGTTTAAAAGTGCGTGCGTGCGTGCGTGCGTGCGTGCGTGCGTGCGTGTTGGTTTTTGTTCGTTGTTTTGTTTGTTTGTTTGTTTTTTCGGGGGATGTTTTTGTTGCTGTTGCACCATTGGCTAAATATTTCTCAACGTCTCCGGTGACATATCAGGTATCAAGCGGGGGGGGGTGGGGGTGGGGGGGCCGGGGGTGGTGGTGGGAGGGCTGAATGGGGTTAGGGTGTCGAGGGGAGTGGAAGTGATGGGGGCGGACCGATGACACATTGTCAATTATTACGAAAACTCACCACAGAACTGACATGTTTTGCGACACACGACTTGCGCGTACAGGTCGGTACACACGTCAGGTAGATGTTCACACCTGAGTCCCCCACCAAGGTTGTCGATGCACGGTGCAGATGACATGGTCGTTGTTGGAGATGTGGTGGGTGTGGGCGTTGTCGTAGATTTGTGAGTTGTGTGGATGTGGGTGGTGGGTTTCTTGGTGGTTGTGGTCACTGGAAATGGAAGTTCTATATAAGTTGATTTTTTTTTTAAATAGCAATCACTTCGTGACATAGCATGACAGTTATCATTCTCAGTCTGCTGCGATTAAAAATGTTGGATTATGTCCTGACTAGGGGTGTTCGGTTTTACCGGTTTTCCGGTTAAAATCGGTCCGACCTTCTCACGGTTCGGTAAGCCGGTTTGGCCTTTAAAAAAAACCCAGAAAACCGCGGTTTTTTCTAAGGGACATCACTCGTCGTTTTTCAGCCCGTTACAAGACACCCTCCTCCTCCCCTTATCATCATCATCATCATGTTGTTGTTGTTGTTGTTGTTGTTGGCTGAACAGGGAAACCGGGGTGGCCGAATGGTAGAGCGTTGGACTTCCAACTTTCGGGTCGTGAGTTCAAATCCCGGCTAGGGCCAAATATTTGTGCTGGCTTTTTCATCGTTGCCTCGTCTTTGATATCATCCGTATGTGGTGGAAAAGGACGTTAAACTCCCAAACACCCACCCACCCACCCACCCTTGTTGGCTGAACATTTCCAACGCATGGATACAGGAAGCCGGAGTACTAGGAGACCCCCCTCCCTTCCCCCCTTCCATCTCTGGGGAAACGTTAGAAACAATAGATGACGTATACATAGCCGGTTAACCGGTTTTAAACCTCGGTTTTCTATTGGAAAAATCTATTGAGAAATCGTACCGGTTCCACCCTCTAATTGTGTCCTGACGCATGAATCAAGAAGAACAATACAAAATTTAATGATGTGTGCCCTTTTAACATTCGGACGACGTCGTGGGTAAAAAGTTGCACACACATTGCTTTAGATGAACGTATCTCGGTCAATATTTAGGTCACACCTTTGAAATTTCATGACTTTGTCAATAAATGGTTTGACTATGTTCATGCCAAAAATTGTGTTGTTTAACTTGTAATTAGCAGAGTAATTAAAGAATAAGTTGTGAATTGCCCATATAAAAACCATGGATAATTTGTTTCCCACGATGTAGGACTAGGAATAAGTTGAAAATTAATTTACCTTTCTAAACACCATGGGTAATTTGTTTCCCACGATGTAGGACTAGGAATAAGCTGCAATCTGCCTATATAAAAACCATTGGTAATTTGTTTCCCACGACGTAGGACTAGGAATAAGTCGAAAATTACCTATTTAAAAACCATGGGTAAGTTGTTTCACACGATGTAGGACTGAGAAGTTTTTTAGCGACGTAGCCGGAAGGTTAAGGTCGTACACATCCTGTCATTCTTTAGTTCTATAATTTTGATTTGCACATGCTACCGCTGAGGATACCGCCATACAGAAACGTCGGCAGTTGATGTGCGAGTTACCTGTGCAGTTTCCACATGACTTTCGGCAGTAGATCTGACCGTACGTGTCTTCACATACAGCAGGCAACATGTTGCATGACAGACCGTACATCACGTTGTCTTTACACTCATCCAGCGTCATCGGTTCTTCTGTGCCGCTAGAGGGCGTTGTCGCTGCGTTTGGGTTCGGCGCTGTGTTGAAAATGGGAAGGAAAACCAAAAGCACAAATATCCACTCATTTTGCGTTGTGAACATATTCAGTTGATAAGTATCACTCAATCAAGCCGTTGTTCTAGCCATTGCGTTCAAGGTCAAACTTTGGCGAGGGGTCATATAGACTCAGTTGTAACGTAGAAAAATTATATGCATAATTATTCATTACTAAAACTTTCGAGACGCCTTCAGATCAGTTGATTAGTCTATCCAAGGCATGTCAGTGTGTGTGTGTGTGTGTGTGTGTGTGTGTGTGTGTGTGTGTGTGTGTGTGTGTGTGTGTGTGTGTGTGTGTGTGTGTGTGTGTGCCTGTGTGTGTGTGTGTGTGTGTGTGTGTGTGTGTGCCTGTGTGTGTGTGTGTGTGTGTGTGTGTGTGTGTGTGTGTGTGTGTGTGTGTGTGTGTGTGTGCCTGTGTGTGTGTGTGTGTGTGTGTGTGTGTGTGTGTGTGTGTGTGTGTGTGTGTGTGTGTGTGTGTGCCTGTGTGTGTGTGTGTGTGTGTGTGTGTGTGTGTGTGTGTGTGCCTGTGTGTGTGTGTGTGTGTGTGTGTGTGTGTGTGTGTGTGTGTGTGTGTGTGGTGTGTGTGTGTGTGTGTGCTAAACGCCTAGAGCTCTTTAAAAATAGGCGCTCTAACAATCGCCATGATTATTATTATCATCATCATTATTGTTATTAACAGGTACACACTGAAAAAAATTACTCCCGGATGTCATGTAATAAAACATTCATTAAGGAAGGAACCGACCGAGACAGCAAGTGCTGCTTATCTCAGTACATGAACACAAGCAGCAGTTTGTGTTGTCTTTCGTCCGCTAAGAGAGCGCAACCACTCTCGGGGGGAGCCGGGGTGGCCGAATGGTAGAGCGTTGGACTTCTAATGCTCGGGTCGTGAGTTCGTATCCCGGCTGGGGACAAACATTTGTGCTGGCTTTTTCATCGTTGCCCCGTCTTTGATATCACCTGTATGCGGTGGAAAAGGATGTTAAACCCACACCCACCCACCCACCCGCGCAACTAATCTAAATAAAACTAAAACGGCACGACAACTTCAAACACAACATGAGGTTTGTCCTGAAATGGGGAAGCAACTACTGAATTGAGCTGTTACCTGATGACTTGCAGTTGTCTCCCTTCATTCAGTTATTACTATACTTTGTTGCACACGTCTGCCAAAAAAAAGGTTTGTAACCAAAGAATTACAAACAACTTACTGCAAAATCCGCAAGATCTGCGACACACAACCCGCGAGTACTGGTCGTTACACACTCCAGGTAGTTGCTGACACATCAGACCCCCGCCCAGGTTGTCTATACATGTCTCTACTGTCGACGCTGTCGTAGTGGTCGCGGCGGAGGGGGAAGCTGTGTGAGGGTGCGTCGTCGGT
>JACVVK020000126.1:77500-80000 GCA_018292915.2 Batillaria attramentaria | reverse complement strand
AGTTCGTATCCCGACAGGAGCCAAATATTTGTGCTGGCTTTTTCGTCGTCGCCCCGTCTTTGATATCACCCGTATGTGGTGGAAAAGGACGTTAACCCAGCGAAGTCCTCCTTACGAAGTCCTGCTAAATGTGCCTGTAGATCTGCTGCTATAGTTGCGCGGCGTTAAATATGGACTTTCTTTCACCTACTTAGCCTGGAGATTTTTGATGAACATGTTTATCTCATTTGGACCTAACAGTTTTTGTTTTGTTTTGTTTTGTTTTGTTTTGTTTTGTTTTGTTTTGATTTGATTTGTGTTTTTACCTCTTCTTTTACGGAATAACTTTTTACCGATTTAACGACCTGGTAGAGGCAAACGTTCACTTAGCCGCGAATTAGTCTTTGTTGCTTGCGCGGAGTTAAGCCCTAAATAACTGACTAACTAACTGCTGCTATAGTTGCGCGGCGTTAAATATGGACTTTCTTTGACCTACCTAGCTTCGAGATTTTTGATAAACATGTTTATCTCATTTGGACCTGACAGGGTTTTTTTTTTTTTTTTTTTTTTGGGGGGGGGTTGTTGTTGTTGTTGTTGTTGTTGTTGTTGTTGTTGTTTTTACATCTTGTTTTACGGAATAGCTTTTTGCCCTTTTAGCGACCTGGCAGAGGCAAACTTTTACTTAGCCGCGAATTAGTCTTTGTTGCTTGCGCGGCGTTAAGCCCTAAATAACTAACTAACTAACTTGCGCGGCGTTAAGCCCTAAATAACTAACTAACTAACTTGCGCGGCGTTAAGCCCTAACTAACTAACTAACTAACTTGCGCGGCGTTAAGCCCTAAACAACTAACTTGTGCGGCGTTAAGCCACAACTAACTAACTAACTTGCGCGGCGTTAAGCCCTAACTAACTAACTAACTAACTTGCGCGGCGTTAAGCCCTAAACAACTAACTTGTGCGGCGTTAAGCCATAACTAACTAACTGCTGCTATAGTGTTACGCAACGGACACACTTGATAATCCTTCCTGCCGCTTTACCACAACCAAGTCGACCCTTTCTCTTTAATTTCGCGGCAAAAGTGTAGACATGGCCTGTTTCACCAACCTGTGCAGTTCCCACAAGATTTGCGGCAGTAGATCTGTCCGTACGTGTCCTCACACACACCGGGCAGCATGTTACAGGACAGACCGTTCATCACGTTGTCCTTACACTCATCCAGCGTCATCGGTTCCTCCGGCGGAGTTGGTGCGCCGGGTGCTGGTGCTGATGAGGTCAAGGTCAAGGTCAAACTGGTGCATGTCTTTGTGTGAAGCTTGTCTTATATGAAATGTGTTAATCATAATTTACACCACTCGCCAGTGCAAACTTTCAGTGAGTTAACTATGAGTGCTAATTTACGTCCGAAAGTAGTAATGAAACAGAGAGCGAAAGTGTGATATGGGGCTTTCCATAACCCACTCAGTGGTATACGAGTTCACAAAAACAGACTCCAGTTACGTCATCAATCAGAAAGTGCGTCATTTCAAACATTTGGAACTCATACGTCACAGCCGGTGCACAGTTATTTTGCTCACTTTCGGGGGTGAAATTGTATTTCCCTTGGGTCACGTAAAAAAAGATCGCACAGAACTTTCTCTGCGAAGTATTTGCGAGTGCACTTTTGAATGTCAGTACATGAGCACATGCTTTGAATGATATTCTTCTTAACATCAAGCAATTTCAACTGCCCTACGCATCATTCCCTCGCAAGTCAGTGCGCAGAATTTTGAGGGGGTACAGAAGTCACTAGTCACCCTGCCAGAAAAATAAAATGTCGCAGAAAATGTGTGCGACTAGAGCAGTAGAGGTAAGAGTCTGAATGCTCGTGGTATAAAGAGCTTACATGATTAGTTCTCGTGGTTTACGACGAAAGACTAACCCCTCGATGGTTCGATTGTTTGAGTAGCTACCTCGCCGGAGGCTCGGTAGCTACGAAAACAATCGAACCATCTCGGGGTTAGTCTTTCGCAGTAAACCACGAGAACTAATCATGTAAGCTCTTTATATCTTGCCTACCTTTTTCGGTCATTGCTGCCTCCAAAAACGTTTGTGCGTTTCTTGTGCTGACGCAACCAAGGTCAAATTCAAGGTCAAGGTCAAGCAATGGACATTGGTTAATTTCATTGTTTGAAGCTAGTCTGAGTCGGAATGAACTTGAATCGAGGCGGCATGACAGACATATATATATGGCTCTGTGGCTCTGAGAAGAAATTCGGAATCTGTTCTTTGACGCAAACATCTACACTCTTAACAGGCTCTAAGTTCGTCAAGTCCTATACATTGACATATGGTTCGGTGTCTCACTTATTTGCTTCGGTGTGTACCACTCCGAATTTTACAGACTTTCCTCGGAGGTGTAGAGTAATGAAATTTAATCCAGAGTATAACATTACCACTGTAAATCCAAAGTAATAAATCTGAAGAAAAAAACACCAATACACACACACACACACACACACACACACGCACACACACACACAC
>JACVVK020000126.1:0-67500 GCA_018292915.2 Batillaria attramentaria | reverse complement strand
GCGCGAGTCCCACCCGGGGCAAAGACCCCCCCCCCCCCTTTCCCGTACGTGGCACCGATCATTCGGGCCGATCGCCGGGGGTCCTCCCCCCCCCCCCCTTCTGGAAATGTTCAGCCCACCAAATTTGAAAAATAAATGCAATTCTACATTCCTAAACTGAAATAGCTGAGCTGACTCTTCGCACCACGTGATTGTAATGCGTCTATGTCCAGTGTGTGAGAGAATGCGTGTGATTCACGTGAGCGTGCGTGTTGGGTTCAGTTCGACGCGCTTTGAGCCGATTCAATGAAACTGAGTAAAGCGCCTATACAATACTCATAACTATACCAGCGCAGGCACGCTCATTTAGTTCGCCTGCTTAGATCGGTTTAGGGTTAGAATTAGGGTTAGGGTTAGGTTTAGATTTAGGGTTGGGGTTACCTTGTGGTCATGGTGCAATCGCTATGTTGTTTAGACCGTCACCGTGCATTTACAGCAGCTGCAAAATAGCACAAAGGGGGGGCGAGCTGCACCCTCGCACTTACCTTGACACACCGCCGAATGGAGAAGCCCCAGACCAAAGATAAACCTCAACAGTTGTCCCATTTTTTGAACCCACGGCAGCGTTGGGAACTAGAGTTCAAATTACACGTACACTTGCAGTAATTTCACAAAGGCATACTCCGCCACGCTGTCAAAGTTACGTACACTCTGCTTTTGGAACGTTTTTGTAACGTTCTGTTCGGACGTGGCAGTGTCCGACGAAAGGGACTGGTTGGCTGGGAGCAGAGAGAACCGCAGATAGTGTGCACTGCTGTCGTGAGCTAGTATGTACCGGAAGGGGGTCAGCAGACATGTTGTGTGCGGTCAGAACGGGTCACGGTTCTGGATAACGTCTAGCTTGTTATAAAAACAAAAATAAAGTAGCGTGTATATGAACGGGTAAGAGCAGATACTGCTGACCTAACTATATATAACCTTTAATCGAGCCATACCTCCGTCGATGGGCGATCTAATTTTAGCCACCCCCACGTGAGACAAGTGGAAAAACTGAACTGACGTTAACCTCTTACAGGGTGCAAAAAGTATGCCGTCATTCCAGCACTGCGTGCAAGGTACCGTCTCAGAATCAGAATTAGAATTGTTTATTGATAGGCCTTAGGCCCATTCAAAGCTGAGAGTGACATCCAGACATTCTTATACACATCAATACTTGTACATGAAATAACCAAAGTGCAAAATGAAGTACATCAACTCAGTTGAGCAACTGTTTTATAGAAAAATATATAATGCCAGGTTCTTAACTGTATAACAGCTACTTGAGGCCATTAGCAAAGTGAGTCGAAAGCTGCTTGGATGGTTCCAATATTTTCTAGGAATAAATCGGGTACGTATGTCAGAAAGACTGGGACAGTATAAGAGAAAATGTAGCTCGGCAAGGTAACGTCTCAAACAAGAGAGTCAAACTTTTAAAGGGGCTGATGATACAATATTTATGCTCACAGATCGTTCTGAGCTGTTTTCATGGTGTTCAACATCACACCACTTGAGCCGGCTCTGAACTGGGCACTGCGGAGCGCCACAGTGCTGTCCACAGTTGTGACTTGGGGGGTTTCCGCCGCTGTGGCGTCATCACAGCAACCTGGATTTCAATAGCCACAACTGTGACTGTGGTTTCCACAACAGATTCTGATTCGCTGTACTATTTCACTCGGCGCGCAAACATGGTGGACAGTGCATCTTCAATCGCTTTGTCACCGAGCACAGCTGTGTTCAGTTTGGTGGTTAGTATACACACCGAGCGCAACGACTGTAATATGCACATGTGTGTTTCGCGCGCTGTGCCCAGTTAAGAGCAGGCTTTAGACACGTGGACAGTGACAGCATCTGAAATGCGTACTTGATGACGCGGCGACCACACTGAACGCTTCGGTAGTGTAACTACAGTCGTAGAATTTGAGGGTCGTGAGTTCGTATCCCGGCTGGGGCCAAATATGTGTGCTGGCTTTTTCATCATTGCCCCGTCTTTGATATCACCCGTATGTGGTGGAAAAGGACGTTAAACCCCCAAACACCCACACACCCTCGTAGAATTTGAATGTTCAAACGAGTGCGGAAAGGGTAACAACATTGTGTCGCATTAAGAGCTCTGCTACTCATCATGATAAGAGTATTTCGAGCGTACAGGTGCCTCAAGAGCGAAAATGTTCAAACCAAAGATGGAATTAGCCTGTTTCAAAGGAGAATTTCTTCTCACGAAGACGAGATAAGAAAGGAATGACATAGATTATGTGTCACAGACCTAGCTCCATACATATGTGCGCAAGCTCGGTACCGTGACTGTTAGTGTGGTTGTGAAGAGTAGGGACTACAGATAAGACAACCAGGTCTCGTAAATCATTACTGCCATAATGGAAGAAGTACTTATTTAAAGTCCCCACGTCCGAGACGACAGTAGAACGAGGGAATTAAAAAGACGACACTAAGATGGGGGAAATGAGGGTGGGTCGGGTGGGTGTTTGGGGGTTTAACGTCCTTTTCCACCTCATACGGGTGATATCAAAGACGGGGCAACGTTGAAAAAGCCAGCACAAATATTTGGCTCCAGCCGGGATACGAACTCACGACCCGAGCATTAGAAGTCCAACGCTCTACCATTCGGCCACCCCGGCTCCCCGATGGGGGAAATGAACAAGACGACACTAAGAAGAGGGAATAAACAAGAGGACACTAAGGCGAAGGAATAAACAATAGGACAGTAGGACGCGGGAATAAACAAGACGACACTAAGACGAGGGAATAAACAAGACGACACTAAGGCGAAGGAATAAACAAGACGACACTAAGACGAGGGAATAAACAAGACGACACTAAGGCGAAGGAATAACCAAGACGACATTAAGACGAAAGAATAAACAAGACGACACTAGGACGAGGGAATAAACAATAGGACAGTAGGACGAGGGAATAAACAAGACGACACTAAGACGAGGGAATAAACAAGACGACATTAAGACGAGAGAATAAACACGACGACATTAAGATGAGGAAATAAACAAGACGACACTGAGACGAGGGAATAAAAAAAGACGACACTAAGACGAGGGAATAAACAAGACGACACTAAGACGAGGGAATAAACAAGACGACACTAAGACGAGGGAATAAACAAGACGACACTAAGATGAGGGAATAAACAAGACGACACTGAGACGAGGGAATAAACACGACGACATTAAGATGAGGAAATAAACAAGACAACATTAAGACGTAAGAATAAACAAGGCGACACTGAGACGATGGAACAAACAAGACGACATTAAGACGAGGGATTTAACAAGACGACAAGACGATACCAAGAAGAGGGAATAAACAAGACCGTTCCAGCCATGCAAATTGGTGCAGGCTGGTTTATTCACTACATGTTACTACATCGTAACAAGGAGAATTTGTTCTAGTGCAAATGTACATTTTCAAAATAGTGTGACACGAAACCAAAAACAAAGTAGCGATTTATTTAAAAGGGACATTACAAAACAAAACAAAAATGACATCAATTACTTTCTAAATTGTCTTTAACTTCTCGAAATCTGCAAGCATAAAATTCCTCCCATTGCCAGGCGACATGGCAAAAACGCTAGATAGAAGTACAAGCTCAGTCGTAATAAAGTCTTTTAAAAAAAAATTCAAACTTTTTTTCAACATGAATTGCGCCAACGCAGTGTACTTTCAAACGAAAACCTAAATGTGTCTGCTCAGCGTACCTTTTACGTCATACTTGTTGGTCAGATGGACATAAGCCACGAGTTCCTGGAGGATAAAGGTTCATGCATTCCTCTCGGATTTTCTCGCGTGATCAGGGGGAGGAACTCTGTCTAAGGACTAACCTCTGATGCTTTTTGCCTTCAAATAAGAACAGATACTTAGTAGTGTTCGGACAAATGATGGAGAAAAATAGTTTGTTTTTAAAAAAAATCACACGCCATGGCCACGTCACACCAAGTCACAATATTCATCCCAACTTCAGGAGACTTTCACCCATTTTTTTTTAAGACAACATTGGGGGTTTTCCCAGGCCAGCTGTTGTCTCCATTGACAAAGTATCGCTCCTCAAAAATCCCTGATCGGCGTGTTCATCTCAAAAGACCATAAGGCTGAAGCAGATGATCGAAGCCAGACAGATGACAAAGAGAAACAGTCTGAAAAACACGTAGTCACAAGCCACGGCTACGTCAGGCCACGTGACATTGGCGATTCCGCGACCAGATGACCTTGATCTACTTCCACCGTTTCCATGGAGCTGGTTGATCTGCCGAGCATTTTGCTCTGTTCCCAAATGTGCCAAAGACGTATTGCTTAATATTCGCCGAGATGTTTCGGGAGTTTGCGGTTTTTCGATAGTAAGACGGATGCGGCCACAGGAATGGAGCAGACGAACAAACCCTGCAGCAGACGGAGACAAAGGGACAGAATCTGGCCGGTGATGAAGGGAGAGAACTGCTACAGTCAGCAGAACGGACGTTGAGGAGCAGGAGCACAGCACGAGGAGATACACAACAAGTATGGACGTCTGTAAGGAGGAAGGGGGCAGCACCGAAGTTACGAACGACAACTGGAACACGAAGGCCAACATCAGCGTCACCCCCAACGACATCTTCTCTCCGGACTCCACCGGTAGAGCGAACACCAGTATGGACAGCAACGACAACATTACTGTAGGCGAAATCACCGTCAGAATCAGAAAGCCGGGCCGGCGTCGTAGTAAGTAGGTGAAGGAGACGGCCGAAAGTCTGAGGCCGTCGTTTTGATAATCGAAAAGGTTGTCGGTTATAGTGACCAGTTCCCACTCTACGTTCTCAGCTATAAGGGCTTGAAACACGTTGCTGGACATCTGTCCAGTGAGCTGGACGTGTCGTTTGTCTGACGACATCATGTATAAGTACCAATTGCAGGATTGCTCGTCAAAAGGATACTTTACGATGGACACGGCGCAAAAGGATTCGACCACCATGTGTGGTGACCAGATCATTGTTCCGTTGTGCCAAAGTCTCACGTGCAAGTCGTCATTACCCAGTTTTCCCGAGGTGCTGGATACCTGCGGTCCGAACGCGAGGTCAGGAACCCAAACATCCTTCTGTCTCACCAGGAAGTCTGTCGCTCCCCCGTAGTCTCCAGGGTTCCAGTTGATGAACTCGTCTGTCCAGCTGACGGACAGGTACAAAGCCTGACTCATCATCTGCCGTGTCATGCTGATTTCGCTGATGGCAGAAAGTTTGAACGTCACAGACACGTTAGTTACTGTAGAAATGTTCCGCACTGGGCGAATGTTGGGTGAGTAACCCTTCATTACTTCGGATTTCAGTTTATAGAAAGCAGAATTGTTGGCAAAAATGTCTCCCTGAGCGAAGGCGTGTGAAGAAATAATACACATGAACATGCCTACGACTGCAGAAGACATTTTGCTCATCTGGCGTGTTTCACCAAAGCAACGCGTTTTTGTTCCAACATAATTTCCCCCCACGTTTTAAATAGGCTGGTGCGTTCGATCTGTTTGAGTGTCTGATGCCAGCATTCTATCAAAGTTATGGGTAAATATTACACAGTTTGAAGGGGTTCAAAATAAAAGAACTAAACAGACCTCTCCAGGGCAAGTATTTTAGCCAGTCAGACTCTGCTGCGGTTCAGAGGCCCTCACAAGCTTTCACGTAGCAACAAAGAAACCGGTCGCTTGATTATATCGCTCACAACGGCCATCACATGCAGTCTGTGTATTTTTCCAAGCACGTTTCTGATAGATTATGATCAACAAACAGCCGTGTACACCAAGTACAAAGTAAGAAAGCAACACCACTTGTACACCCTAACAACAGTTACTAGGCCGCCAGAAAAGTCCATATATAGACAAACCATGGCACTGCGCTTCACCACGAGTGCATTATGCGATCACCATGAGTTCACTACCAGTTACCATGGGTACATTTTTCACTGTTTGTGATTTGTCAAACAGAAGCCGTATTTGTGAGTTTAATACCCAGCAGTTTTAGAGCGAAACGGACAACTCAAATGTTTAAAATGCTCTTCTGCTGGTGGCGTATCGATCAGATGCAGTGGTTAGGCATATAGCTCCGGATGGCCATACATGTCTCTGACAAAAAGACTTTTTTTAATTCTGTGTTAATAGGTGCCACAAAGATAGGTAAGGAAGGGTGTCGATGTTGTCTGTCTGTTCAATCTGCGCAAACTTTGACCAGTTATAGTTAATGCGACAGAAAATTATTCGCAATGACGGTTGCTTTTGGGTTAGAATATAAACACATGCGTGTAGAAAAGGAAGCAAACATGAGTCACGGGCCCGAGGCAAATGCACGGCAACACATTAGACAGAGAAGATATGGAATCGGCGTCTCGGCAGACAGAGCCCGAGGGGCATAAACAAAAGACCTTAAATCTGAATCCTTTTTTTAAAAAAATGGGGTGGGCTCTTACAACACAGTTCATTGTCTCTTATCACCAAAGGCTTTTTTTTTTTTTTTTTTTTTTTTGGGGGGGGGTGTCACTATCACCAGTTACATGTGTGTGTACCTACACATGCGAAAAAAACAGAGTTGTCATTTGTTTCCTAGAGTTATGTCCCATTTGTTTTTGTTTGTCCTGTTGAAGGACACTCTTTCAAGCGGTATTATCGGCTGACAAAAATTAAAACGATACAGGATGGTCTTTTTTCAGGATCCATTAATACTTAAAGGGCCATCAGGCTAAAGCAGATAATCGAAGCCATACAAATGATGAAGAGAAACAGTCTGAAAAACACGTAGTCACAAGCCACGGCTACGTCAGGCCACGTGACATTGATTCTTCCGCGTCCGGATGGCCTTGACCTACTCTGGCCGTTTCCATGGAGCTGGTTGTCTTGCTGGGCGTCTTGTTGTGTTCCCTCAGGCGCCACAGACACAGTGCTGAAGTTCCGTTGAAGTGCTTCGGGAGTTTGTGGTGTTTCACCACTAAGTTGGATGCGGCCCCAGGAATGGAGCAGACGAACAAATCCTGCAGCAGACGGAGACAAAGGGACAGAATCCGACCGGTGATGAAGGGAGAGAACTGCTACAGTCAGCAGAACGGACGTTGAGGAGCAGGAGCACAGCACGAGGAGATACACAACAAGTATGGACGTCTGTAAGGAGGAAGGGGGCAGCACCGAAGTTACGAAGGACAACTGGAACACGAAGGCCAACATCATCGTCACCCCCAACGACATCTTCTCTCCGGACTCCACCGGCAGAGCGAACACCAGCGCGGACAGCAACGACAACATTACTGTAGGCGAAATCACCGTCAGAAGCAAGAAACCTGGACGACGTTGTAAATGGTAGGTGAAGATCAAGGCCGGAAACAAAAGATCCTCAACAACGTAGGAGTTGTAGTCGACAGAATAATCCATCAACTCCCACTCCACATTTTCGCTGAACTCCACAGAACGTAGGTCATCAGGCTTCTTGAAGGTAAGTTCCACGTGCCTTTTGTCCGAAGCCAGCAGGTACAAATGCCAGCTGCAATTCTGCTCGTCGAAAGGATAGTACTTGATGGACACGGAGCACGTGGTGACAGTAACAACATCTTGGGACCAGTTCACAAGTCCTTTGTGCGTAACTCTCACGTACTGACTATCAACTCCCAGTTTTCGTGCGCTGGTCATCGCGGGTCCGAGCACCAGATCAGGAATCCATATATCCTTCTGTCTCACCAAAAGGTCTGTCGCGCCATTGTAATCCTCAGGGTCCCAGCTCATGAACTCGTCTACCCAGGTGGCGTACAGGTACAGAGTCTGACTCAGTTTTTGCTCTCGTACGTTCACGTCCCCGAGAGATCCTAGTTTGACCTTCACGGTGACATTGGTCACCGTGGAAACGTTGTGCACCGGGCGGATGTCAGGAGAGTAACCTTTCAGTAGTTCCGACTTCAGTTTATAGAAAACAGAGTTGTTGGGATAGATTTCTCCGCTGGCTGCAGAGCAGGAAGAAGTGAGAAGGAAAACGCTCGTGAACACTAATACGGACGACATTTTCCCCATCGTGAGCTTTATGTCTTGTTCATCAGTGCAGCAGTCTGCTTTTGCGTGCAGCTCACACACAAAAAATTACTACTTTATTATCCCTTTCGGGAAATTCGGGCTGCTTCTCCCGGGTGGAAGCGCGTCGCCGCGGTGCAGCGCCACCTAGTACCTATCCTATGTATTTTTCACAATTTTCCTGGGGGAGGAAAGCCGGATAACCCGGAGAGAAACCCTCGATAAGCAGCCCAGCAGCCAGGAAAAACCGGTATCACATATCACAAGCTCGACCTGGGCTCGAACCCACGCTTCATCGCCATGACACTGGTGACGGCCGTTCAGTAGCGCAGCGGCTAAATCCGACGCGATCCTGTCAGACCACCGCTCGACACATACAAGAGAAAATGTTGCCAGTACTTAAAACGTGGAACAGTTCTGTGGACTTTCTGAAGAAGATAATTGCAAGAGAAAATACTGTTGCCAGTTTTTAAAACTTGAAACAATTCAAAAAGCAGTTTTGTAGACCTCTTGACTAAAAGTAATGCAAGCAAAACCGCAGCCAGCAAAGAAAGATGGAGGCTGGTTATAAGCTGAAGCTTTTATACTTTTAAGTCGTTGTTTCGTTGGCTAGGAGCAAACTGGTCGTGGATGCAGTTCATCAATACAGTGTAATTCATAAAGGTGGTACCTGTGTGTCTGTTTTGTCAGACTGGGAGCAAAACAAAACCCGAACAAACGCACGCTCTGGTCGTGGATGGAGTTCATAACAAATCCATTCAGGCTGGTATTTGTCTGTTTGACGGTGTTCCTGGGACATGATCGTGATCGTTCCGATTAACCTCTTTACTGCCAGACACGCTTTTAGATTCAATCGGGTTTTTTGTTGTTGTTGTTGTTGTTTTGTTTTTTTGGGTTTTTTTTGCTGCCCCAACTTTTTGCCAGTTCCAGTGGTGTTCCTCCCAGGTCATGGGTGGAATCCACGGAGGGCTCGGAAGCTGGGGCATTTTTTATTATGCATGATGATGGAGATGAGGATGATGGTAAGATGATGCTATGGAGGTCCGTGTGGTTTGGGACTGCGGGACAGGGCCGCATTCCCCGCATTCCCCGCTTCCTGTCATAAATATCCCGGCATTAACCAGGCCCGGGAACTACGGCACCTGCGGTGCCGGCCGTGTAATCATCCACATCATAAGACGTGTACCAAGGGAAGCACCCGTGAAGTGGGTAAATCTCGGCTGTGTGGCAACAGCCTCCCCATTGGGCCCATAGCACACCCGCTCTGGGTAGGAGCCGACCTAGGTAGGAAAAATCCCGCTTGCCTCGGCTGGGATTCGAACCCGGGTCTCCCGGTCCATGGTCCACTACACTACTGGGGCAGATTCAATCGTTGATAACATCTCTTCACATCACTATGCTTAAAGACGAATCAAAACCTATACTGCATCAAAAGAGGTTTTTTTCCCCCGAACTACTGGAAAGTCTAAATATAACATTCTTAACCAATTTGACAGTGAGGCTACCGGCGCGATTCATGATATCCTGCGACGGCGGCAGTGAAAGGGTTAACGATGGGCACATTACCAAGGTATGTTGTCTGATCGCGCTTGGCGACAAATGTTTGAAGTTGAATTACGAGACATGACTCCTACAAATCGATGTGCATTTTGTTCCCAGGTTGACGTTATAACAACACAGCAAAGCAGTGTCTACTTTTGGTATCCAAATGGTATATATGTCATGCCACATTGTGGACACAAATCATGTTTGGGCAAACATTTTGCACACGTATCCTAGCAACTGATAGCATGCCTGTATTATGTGCCGTTAAACATTGGCTAATTTTAACCCTTCAGTTGTTTGGCTGTCCTTTTTTTTTCAAACAGATTCTCTCTCTCTCTCTCTCTCTCTCTCTCTCTCTCTCTCTCTCTCTCTCTCTCTTTCTCTCTGGGGAGCCGGGGTGGCCGAATGGTAGAGCGTTGGACTTCTAATGCTCGGGTCGTGAGTTCGTATCCCGGATGGGGCCAAATATTTGTGCTGGCATTTTCATCGTTGCCCCGTCCTTGATATCACCCGTATGTGGTGGAAAAGAACGTTAAACCTCCAAACACCCTCTCTCTCTCTCTCTCTCTCTCTCTCTCTCTCTCTACACACACACACACACACACACACACACACACACACACACACACACACACACACACACACACACACACACACACACACGTGTCATGCTTTATTATGGTGCACGTACTTCCATCTGTCACGTTTCTCGTCTGTCACTGTTGTTTTGTAAGATCACTTGGGCGTCTGGCTACGAGAAAATTAGTCTGCTGAACACGTGCTGGAGTGATAATGAACATTGGCAAAACAATAAGGACGTGAACGTTTAATGAATTTTTGTCCATATCTCACCTGTCATTTACTGTGTGTGATTCTGTATATCACGTTTTTTTCGTGTTGTGAAACACGATTGGAAAGATATTTTGGCGTCTAACTAGCCGATGGGAAATTGTTTGACATGTCCTAGTTGCTAATTCTTTGACATCAGCCTTATTTAGCGGTAGAGGGCGTACTCTACACAATGGGTGTCAAAGTTGAGAGTGCGTTTGATTAAAGAGATTACTGCTAGCATTTTTATGCTCACAAAGCATTCTTAGCTGTCTTTGTAATGCTGGCACTGAGCCAAAAGAAGCGTACTCGATGGCGCCGCGACCACACTGAGCGCTCCAGTAGTGTAACAACAGCCGTAGAATTCGCCTGTTCGGCCGCTCGCAAAAAGTGTAAATAACATCGTGTCGCATTAAGAGCTGTACTAATCTTAAAGATGAGTGATTCGAGCGTACAGGCGCACTCACGAGCGAAACAGTTCCAATACATAAGCTGGCTCAGCAAAGATGGAGTTATCAATTTAAAGATCTAAGCTCCCAACAAAAAGCTTTCCTAAGTGTGAAAAAAAATTTACAGAGTCGACCGTGCAAGCACAATCAACTCTGTCACGGTTGCAGAGTTTTCAGCGTCCTTGAAACCCCAATTAAAGCCAAAGGCAGCCTGATTCACAGCTCAGTTTGCGTTTTGACACTGAGCGAGAAAGATCGTGCAGCACTCACCATCCGCTAGACACTGTAGCGATGTGTCTCGCTCACTGACCAAAAGCCAAAATTATTAATAATGTCACGGCAAACTCGTGCTCTAGTTTTATAAGGATCCCCGAAGCGCTAAAAATTCTGCTACTATGACAGAGTATCCTGGATTATGCACAGTCGAAGGAGTCCCAATAAAAAAAAATGTTCACACTTCGAAAAGCTTTTTGTTGGGAGCTTAGATCTTTAACGTGAGTTGACCCTTCCGGTTTCCTCCAGGATTTCGCGAGAGCTGCACGAGTTTGGCTACGTAACACAGATTCAAATTGGAGGAAAACGCTATATATTCCTCTTACACATAACGTTGCAGATGACACCCTAGAAATGCTTTAAAATTCACTAAAAAAATTCACAAAAATCAGGCAGCCATAGACTCATTTGTAGAGTAAATTTAAACAAATTCCAATGTTCCGTTTTTTGGCAACGTTGGCAGCGACCACATACCCCCTCATTCCACGGTCGTCTGCTGGCTCCTGTGCCAGCCGCGCATGAATACAAATAGTCCACAAGCCAGCCTCATTTTCCCCTAATTTTACTATTACCTGGCATGAAACTTGTTTACAAAGCCAACAAAAAGCACCAGGCTGCCATTTTTACTCTGCACACAAATTTTAAAAGGGGCAAAGATTTTCTACTATATTTAGCCGAGTAGCTTACTACTACATGCCCCGGAAGCTAATACCGTCACGTAGCCTGTAAAAGACCCGGCTAATGCATACACACATTTAACAGTGGCCTGGTTTGGGCTGGTTCTGACAAAACAGCGTGCGGGCGAGAAATTACTTGCTTAAGTCTATTAACCAAGACAAAAGCGCTGTTAATGGGTTTATCACGCTCAGGTTTGATACGCGCATTGGCTGTCCCTCAAGCGTGTTGAACAAGTGTCAGGGTCAAATTGAGTTTTTTTCCGCAGCGACAATTTGCAAATCGAAGCTGTTAAAGTTGTTTAACTGTCGATTAAAGGTCATCTGTCCCATATTACGAAGCTCACAAGGACTTTGACACGTTACAATGAAACGAAAGTAAATGATAATCCTTGCCATGTATTCTACTGTATAAAACAACGAAACACATTGGAATGTATTACGATTACGATTATGTTCTGCATAGATGCGTGCGAATAATACATGCGTGATGTTGTTTGTGTGTGTGTGTGTGTGTGTGTGTGTGTGTGTGTGTGTGTGTGTGTGTGTGTGTGTGTGTGTGTGTGTGTGCTGTCTTTACTCAGTATCTCCTTTTTGAACAGTAGTATTAGCTCATGTAGTGTAGCAACGCCAAGATTTAAAATCGGTATGTATATGCCTGTAACTTCTACCGTTGTAAAATAAAGGTTCTTGTTCTAGTTCTTGTTCTTGTATTTTGGGGGGTCGGTTCAGTCTTATACTAAAAAATAAACCTGAAATTATTATGGTGTTGTCTAGCATCTTCCGGCTGAGACATCAGCACACTTACGCCCTCACACATACTCGCGTTTCAGCAGACAAGCCGAAACGCACAGCGTCTGCCGCAGCCTTGTCGCACGGCTGACTAGGAAAGTTACGGGCCATTAATAATAATAATAATAGGGCGCCTATCCCCGGGGAACGAGCTCTAGGCGCCTTGCAATCTAAAACCGAAGTAAAAAAAATAAATAAAAAAAACCCAATCAAACAAACAAACAAACATAAAACAACCCATTCACTCAATGTACATTACGTAAGAACAACTAAAAAAGTAAAAGACACACACACACACACACACACACACACACACACACACACACACACACACACACACACACACACACACACACACACACACACACAACACAACACAACACAGCTGAGTATAAATAATAAAAGACAGGCACAGACAATTAAAAATAAGTAATAAGAATAAGTACCAGTGATAAAACCCAAAACAAAAGGATAGATTGGAATGAGCCATTGAGGTTCTCCTTATTGGCACGGCCAGCGAACGTCATTGTATTGCATCTAGAGCTCTATCTGATCTTACAATAACTTGTTTTGATCGCGCACGCGCACAAACTGGCAGAAAAGTTCCAAATTAAAGCTTGTTCTCGGCGAAACCTACCCTTAAACGGGGCAATGCGGAGCGCAACAGTGCTGTCCACAGTTGTGACACAGTTGTGATTTTGGGGGTTTCCGCCGCGGTGGCGTCATCACAGCAGCCTGGATTTCAAATAGTCACAACTGTGACTGTGGTTTCCACAACAGATTCTGATTGGCTGTACTACGTCACTCGGCGCGCAAACATGGTGGACTGTGCATAACATGGCGGACAGTGCATCTTCAATCGGTTTGTCACCGAGCACAGCTGTGTTCAGTTTTGTAGTTAGTAGATACGCCGAGCGCAACGACTGTGATGTGCACATGACTGTGTGTTTCGCGCGCTGTGCCCAGTTAAGAACAGGCTACAGCTGTGAACCGGGAAACGTTTGAAGGTGGCCCTTTAAGCAATTAACACGGAAGATTCGTGTTTCGCTAAATTACATTACATGCTGTGCAGCGTTGCCATGCAAACGGTGATTGAGTTTACGAGTTCATGATCACGTCCGTAGGGGGACGTGAAGTTAGGTTGGTGAAGGTGGACACGGGGGTTGCTGGGCGAAGGGCACAAATACACTGGGCAAAAAAATGCCTATATATTCCCTATTAGCCTCAGGTATCATGGTCACCCCTAAAAATGCTTCAGTCTAGAAACAATTACTACCATGAACAGACCATTCAAAGGCACGCACGAGACAGGAGTTTGTTGTTGTTGTTGTTGTTGTTGCTTTTTAATTCAATGTCTCCTTTCCACTCACTGGAGTAATGCATGTCTACTTTCTCTTTAGGCCAGACAGCCAGTTCATACATATCCGCATGCCTCACTAGTGCTCGACCCGAGCATTAGACGTCCAACGCTCTACCATTCGGCCACCCCGGCTCCCCGGGTAAACTTTAGATTCAAACGTTTTGTACTGTACGGTAATACATTTACCACCTCTTGATCTGTTCGCGAATGAAGTGATGTTTCATTGGCTTTTCACTGAGCTATTGTCGTCAAACCTTTTGAATCTTAGTAACACCGGAAAAACTCCGCCACTTTTGTTTAGCTCCCCGTATATTTTATGCAGTCTGCGGCAAAGTCGGCGAGTGTCAAGCCTCCTGCGTCGCGCGGTAAACGTGTGTCAATCAAGCGTCTGCCTCATGCAACACTTTCATTCACACATTACAATCACCGGTGACAATCGGCTACACTGACTGAAATCGCCAGTGACACCAGATTTGCGACGCAGAAACTTATTCAGTATCTGTGCTCTTCTGCTATTCTGACAATCTGAAGCAGAGCAGAAGTGACGACAGATCTGAGATGAGAAAAAAAAACAAACACTTATTTGTCAAATGGTTGGAGTGTCACTACGCAAGCTAACGCATCAAGGTGAATTATCTGTGTGTCGCGTGGCGGTCTGTCGTTTTGCAAGACTGACAATGTGACGCAGAGCAGAGGTGACAAGAGTCTTGAGAGAGAGAAAGAAAAAAAAAAAAGAACAACAAACTGGCAGGTGGCGTTGGTGGTGTCAGTGAAAGATGAATGGTACAGGCCAACGCATCAGTCAGTCTGCGCCGGAGTGACAGTTGCCGGTGTATCACGTGGCACGCTGTCAAACTTCACTGCTGCGGCTGTCCACACGCGCGAGGCAAGTCCCAAGCGCTGGCTCCCTCGATTTCTGTTCTGAACACTGGTGGTGGTGGTCGCGGCGGGGAACAAAGGGGTGGGTGTGCCAGACAAAACCATGATGGACAGATGTTTCTGGCTTCTCATTAGCTCTCGGGCAACCAGACGTGTAACCAGGTATCTGTCGCCATTCACTCTGTAACTACGTCACAACAGTGGAAAGCGCAGATAGTACCAGAGTGTGCAATTCCTACCTGCATTTCCTGGTGAAGTTCTGTTCACGACGACATCTTGCTCTTGAAAAGCCCAACCGCGTTCCATCTCATCCTTACAACATGACAAAAAGACAACCCTTATCGATAGTCATGTTTATAAAGAAACACAGGGCAGCCACAGGATTTGTAAAACACAGAGCTACCGTTCTGGTGATCACATTTCTCGTCCTGGTGGTGGGCGAAGCGCAAGGCAAGGTGTTCAGGAACTCTTCCGCCTTCTACAGACTTCACTCACAAGTGTTCAGCGGATACTCACCTAATATCCGACCTGTCCGGAACGCAGCTAAAGCGTCCGAAGTAGAGCTGAACCTGTACATCAAATCTATCGTGGACATCGACGTGAAGGCCCAGAGACTGAGTCAGGTGGTGTACATGGACGTCACGTGGAAGGACGAGTTCATCACGTGGGATCCCGCAGATTTTGATGGAGTTGCGAACTTTTTAGTCAAACAGAAAGACATCTGGACCCCGGACCTAATGTTCGGACCTCATCTTTCTGGGCAGTCATTGAAACTGGGCCACGACGACATGCTGCTAATGGTGTGGTATGATGGGCGAGTGTCGTGGACACCGGATCTCACAATAGAGACCACGTGCTCCATGGACATCACCAACTATCCCTTCGATGAGCAGCGGTGCACGTGGAGCATGTACCCATGGATGTCGGACAACGAGCACGTGAAACTGTCGGTCCGGAACCTCAGTGGCGTTCTGGACATGCTCATCAGCGAGAATGCGGAATGGGATCTGATGGATGTGAGTACCCAGACCTGTGACTTCACTAGCGAGCATTTCGAGTTCTCCTGCATCAGCTTCACGTACAGGATCAAACGCCGCGCGACTTTCTTGGTGATGACGATATGTGTGCCCACTGTCTTGCTGGCCGTGCTGTCCACCATGGTGTTCGGGCTGCCCGTGCAGTCTCAAGAAAAAATATCGCTTGGCGTGGCACCAGTTCTGTCCTTTGTCTTGCTGTTGTCCGTCTTAGTCAAAGTTCTGCCTCAGTCGTCCCTCCAGACATCCGTCTTCGTCGTTTACCTCGTCGTGCTCATCGTCAGCTCCACCTCATCTGTCGTTCTCACTGTTGCGATCATCTCCCTTTACCACAGACCGGACTGCCTTCCCGTACCTCCAGTCTTCGTCAGCTTTGTGAGTTTTCTCAAAGGGTCGGGGTGTGAGCACATTGTGTCGAAAAACCGCGAATCTGTGGTAGGACTTCCAGACACGATGAGTTGTTCCCAGAACGGGACTCGGTCCACCTTCATGGCTGACGTAAGAAGAAGTCCTGACGTGTACGTGTTCAGGTCGGATTTTTCATCTCCCGCTCTTGAAGACGACATCTCCATTGACGACGCCACACGTCCG
This sequence comes from Batillaria attramentaria, assembly GCA_018292915.2. Classification (NCBI taxonomy): domain Eukaryota; kingdom Metazoa; phylum Mollusca; class Gastropoda; family Batillariidae; genus Batillaria; species Batillaria attramentaria. The sequence continues at coordinate 51,031 of JACVVK020000126.1, read as the reverse complement.
ACGACCGACCTTGACACTAAATCGACATCAGGTCAAAGTCACTCTTCATTGTATTGTGTTTGCCAGAGTCACAAGGCGGAAGTGACGTGGCGTGACGTAGCCGCAGCTTGCGATTACGTACTCTTCCGCTTGTTCACGAGCATCGTCGTCATTGTCACGTGTGTCTGCTTCACTATGATGAACACAGGGGTGTGGACTTTGTAGTCTGGCTTTCGGATACTATGATCTACATCCGTGATCGCTGCCTAACTGAAGTAACTGACTTAACGGACTTTCCGATACATTTGCCTACATCCGTGATCGCTGCCTAACTGAAATAACTGACTTAACGGACTATCGGGTACGATGGTTTTCATCCGTGTTAACTGAAATAACTGACTTTAACGGACTTTCGCATTTTGTGTGCTACATCCATGTTCTCTGTATGACTGAAGTAACTGGCTTAACCCATTTGCGCTCGGCGTTCCCTTTCTGTGTTATTGTTGGTTGTCGTCGTTGTTGTAGTTGTTGTTTCTTGCTTGTTTGTTTTTTTTACAAAGAAGTGTAATCATGTACATCATGAGATGTGTCATACCACGGGAAGCACCCCAAAAGTCGCACCCGTGAAGTGGGTGAGCCTCGGCTTTATGGTAACAGCCTCCCCCACTGGGCCCATAGGACACCCGCTCTCGGTAGGAGCCGACCTAGTTAGAACAACTCCCGCTTGCCTCGGGTGGGATTCGAACGCGGGTCTCCCCGGTCCATAGCACGAACACTGAGTTCGGTTATCAATTAATTGCAATACAAAACTTTTCATCATTTACAGGGTAAACAATGTTCATGGAATTCATACAAACAAAATTCACACTCTTACTAGTCGTTTGATGGCTGGATGAGGGAGGGGCAGGGGGACATTAATTATACAATATTTACGCTATTCATACTGTTTTACGAAGATGCCACGAGCTAGCTCAGTTCCGCAACCATGTTATCAATTTAAAAATATAATTTAAGTACAAGTGAGACTTTAATGGGATGATGTACATTAACAAAAAAAGTGTGTCTCTAGGTCCAAGGTCAAGGACACACACACACACACACACACACACACACACACACACACACACACACACACATCGGACATGCCCACACACAACCAAATGATGTAGCAAGGTATATTTTCATAATTGGTGGCTCCACACCCCCTCCCCCCCCCTCCCCCGTCCTGACAACAGCCAGAAACACCCATCTGAATCATACTATGCAAATACGTGGCAGATCATTCCCTTGTTATGACACATCTCATGATGTGGATGAGTACACGGCCAGCACCGCAGGTGTCGTAATTCCCAGACCTGGTTGACGCCGGGATATGTGTGACACGACAGGGGTGTGTGTGTGTGTGTGTGTGTGTGTGTGTGTCTGTGTCTGTGTCTGTGTGTGTGTACTGGTCGTCTGTCATACTGTCGCATACTGTGATCAAATGGAGCGGGTGTGGAGGATGAAGTCTGTTATTTTAAATGTGATTAATGTGTAATTATACTTTTAAATAGCCATTGTAGATTATATCTATCTGAATACTAAGACTGTTTTATGTGGTGTTTAATCAATAGAAATTTCTATTGTAATTGTTGGTTATGTATTATTTCATGTGTATTTTTTTTTCTTTTCATGTTTATTATTTTGTTTGTCAACCACACCCAAATTTCCCTCTGGGATAATAAAGGTTGGGGGGGGGGGGGGTTAACTTCTTTTCCACCACATACGGGTGATATCAAAGACGGGGCAACGATGAAAAAGCCAACACAAATATTTGGCCCCAGCCGGGATTGGAACTCACGACCCGAGCATTAGAAGTCCAACGCTCTACCATTCGGCCAACCCGGCTCCCCGGGATAATAAAGATGTATTCATTGATTGATTGATTGATTGATTGAAGTGTGCAAAATGCGACTCTGTCTCAAACCTAATGGACATCCATAGCATCATCATACCATCATCTTCATCCTCAGCATCCCCAGCATCCGATCCCTAGGTGGATTCTACGCATCGCATGACCTGGGAGCTATCACCACTGAAGCTGGCAAACGAGTTTGGGCAGAAAGAAAAACAAAATCCAAACTTTCCTGAATCGACGACATAAAACTTCATTTTTTTATTTTTTATTTTTTGGATGGGTCAGTCGTTGTCAGATCTGTGGTATAATGGTTTTGTTATTCACTGGCGGCGGAACCGGGAAGAGGGGAGGCGGGGTGGGGATGTGAGGTGTGGGGGGGGGGAGGAGTCTGTTTTTGCTTCTTCTTTTTTTTTTCTTTTCTTTTTTTCTTTTTCTTTTTTTGGGGGGGGGGGGGGCAGGAAAAGGGAGAAAAACGAAAACGTAATACTCCCCCCCCCCCTTCACACACACACACACACACACACACACACACACACACACACACACACACACACACACACCTCCCCTGCCCTCCCCCCCCCCCCCTTTTTCTGTTATTCGTTTGTAAATGTTTACTGAGAGGTTTCAAGAAGGTGAAATGTAAAAAGAATACGTTCATTCTGTATATGTCATGAAATCTCCCTGTGTTGATTAAAACTGATAAAATCTCTCTTGACTCAAAAATGTGTTGCTTGTTTCGTGGTTTGGTTGGGGGGTTTTTATGTTGTTTCCATAGTAATGGAAACAACATCATAGGACGGGCTAAATTTTCCACGTTCATGGGCAAGCATCTGTGGTACAAACGCACGTCACTGCCGATCTCCCGCAGAGACGATTATGCAAGTGTAACTCTGACAATGACGTAAGAAAACGTACGTCATCGATGCTGGCATGTATACTGCGCCGAACGCACTTCTCCTCCTCAGTGAGTGCCGTCTGTGTGGATGTGTGTGTGTGTGTGTGTGTGTGCGTGTGTGTGTGAATTGTGTCCGGGCCCGTTTCTTCGAAAATACTCAACCGAATGGCTTCAAATTTGGGGTATCCAAATATATCAAAATGTTACATTAGACGATTCAAGCGTGTGATGATTGCTTAAGTGATTTGGGAGTTATCGCCCTTTTGAGACAAGTTGGTTGTCTTTCGTGTACAGGCGTAATATTTATTTAAATCACTCAATTTTTTGGCAGTAGATAGCTTGAATACGGACTCTGAACAGAGTCACTACTAGAAAATGGTCGCTCTTATAGTTTTTATGTAAACCGAGCCTGAGTTGACATTGCATGTGAACCCAGTTCAGATGCCTATTTCTCCGAAAATACTGAACCGATCGATTTCAAATTTGGGGTTTCTAAATGAATCAAGATTGTTGAATAGAAGGCCCGATCCAGGTACGATTGCACACATGATTTGCGAGTTATCGCCCTTTTCAGAATAAGTGGCTTTCTGGCGTTTAAAGGCGTAATATTTACCTAAACCACTCCGTTTTTTGGACATAGATAGCATGAATACGGACTCTCAACGAAGTGAATTTTGGAGGTTGTCGCTTTTATACTTTTGGCGTAAGCCGTACCTGATGAAAGTGCTGGTGAACACACTTTAGATCTCAAAATCGCTCCTACTATACATAGATAATGAGCCTGGGGTGCCATAAAAAATATACAAAAAAATTAGAAAAATTCACTGCAGCCGTTATCGTCAGTTGACTCGAAAATTTGTACTCACAGCACATTTCCTCTGCAAGCCACACGCCTCACAAACATCGAAGAAGAGACGCACGCGCACTGACGTAAAGTAAGTGCGTCATGTTTGATTGACGTGATGCTGTTTTTTCTTGGGGGTGTCTCGCCACTTTCTTTCGGAATTCCTCTGTTTGGAGACGTGGTGTTGTATTTTACTTATGCTATGATTATCGTGCACTCGCAGAGATGATACGGGATACAACAGACTACAACTCCAATACTTTATGAACAGAATATGCGCGGAGAACAAATTCATGAAAGAAGAAGAATCCAGAACGCTGTGCAGGGGGGCTGCTTACGTCAGATCTAGAACATTCCTCAACTTACTGGAAGGCTCGAAATCTCTCCAAGGTGACGTAATCTACTGACGTTACTGCACCAGCATGTTCTGGGATGGTCTAGAAATTATTTTGCATCGAAATGCAGTATCTTTTCGCAAGAGTCTCTACAACTTGACATGTGGAAAGCGGGAATTTCAGTGGGTTTCGTTTTTGCCACTGACTCACACTCAGAAGCATAATGCAAAGATCTTGGAAACATAAAGATAGTTCACTTACCTCCCTTTGAGGGACAACGCGTAAGAGTTGTCTGCGCGCATTAGCGCGCATCCCGCAGATCTACGCAGTTGTTTGACCCAACCCTACACTAGCCGCCGTAAAACATTTTAAGAAAATAAACAAAAACGAAGATGTCAGCGACTGACAGGTGGTCTCCCCCCATATATTTCGCATGTGTTTTAGGCCTATGGAAAACATAAGTACTCTCAAAGTTCCGGAGGACGAACGAAAGATCTAGTTTGGCTTTCACTGCTGTACGTAGGCTACGCAGTGCATTTCGTTCGATGTGTTCAAGTAAAACTAGTACGGAACACAGAAAGATCGAATGTGCGAGAGATCCAAAGATGGACGCATCCGCTGAATACTTCCTGCTAACTCAGCATTAATCATATCTGCGTCCGACGATCCAGCAGATTCTATGTTGTGATATGGTTTTACAATGGTTAGAATGAAGTTCAGCCGGATGATTTTGTTCTCTGTGTGTGTGTGTGTGTGTGTGTGTGTGTGTTCTGAATTTAGATGCAGGTAGACGCTAGCACAATTTAAGTCACCGTGATTTGTAAAGTTGTCAGGGAAAAAAATTACGCTGTATCTGCGTCAGCCGCGTGTGTTTACTGTTAGTTTACACTGCATGCACACGTACCACTTGAGGTCTTTTTTTTTTTTTTTGACAAGAAAGCGAAAAAAAAATGTTTGTTTTTCAACAGGAATACCAAAAGAAGTATTTCCCCGTTTATATTTGTCTGTTATTTGAACAGTTCGGCGCAGAACACAATTGCATGCTTTTGTGATCGCTTTCCACTTTCCGCCATGCTGTCACTATAGGGGCCAGATCTAGGTTGCGCGCTAATGCGGGCAGACAACTCTTCGCGTTGTCCCGCTATATGTCTCTCTTACGAGGGCAGGAGTGACGCGTCTTTCTGATTCCAAGGTCTTTGCATAATGTGTGTGTGTGTGTGTGTGTGTGTGTGTGTGTGTGTGTAGGGGGAGGGGGGGGGGTGCGTGCGTGCGCGCGCAAGCGCGCGTCTAAGGCGAGAGAGAGAGAGAGAGGGTCTCTTCTCCGATACCAGTAAGCAATCGTCTGTCAGTCAGGTCTGCGGGAAGTAACTCTGTCAAAGGGGAACGACTTTATTACAAGAATTCATTCACCCATGTAGAACCTCGCATACGCCAACAAGTTGTGACGTCAACCAGCTAGGCGAGCTCACACGACCTCATGTGTTTGGGTTTTTGCAAGTGCATAGAGGCACGATAAGGGTTTTCAGTACTTTCTTTATGTCAGCATGCTTGATGTCAGAGAGCTTGCGTTCCGGCGTGTGCGCGCGGGCTGCATACATGACACAACGACTACGACTGTGACTACAGCAGGTCATTGAATGGAAACAACATATTGGGCTGGTGGCCATCTTGTTTATGTTGTGTGATGTAATGTGTTTATGTCGTTAAATTTGAATGTTCGGCCGCTCGCGCAAAGTGTAAACAATACTGTATCGCATTAAGAGCTGTACTAATCATCAAGAGAGAGTATTTCGAGCGTACAGGCGCACCTATGGGCGAAGTTGTTCCAAAACATAAGTTGGCTTAACAAAGATGGAATTAACACGTTTAGGGTCGGTGGGAAGTGGAGCAGCGTTATCGTTCCTGGAGGAAAAAAATGCAGTTGTCGCCCTGAATTGACTCAAATTGACTGGGGCGGTCGGTGGTCTAGTGGTTAAGAGACTTGTCACCAATGCGAGAGGTCAGGAGCAAAGAATTTTTCCTCTCGTATGTGGCACCGATCATTCGGGCCGATCGTCGGGGGTTCTCTCCGGGTACTCCGGCTTCCTCCCCCTCTGCTTTGGAAATGTTCAGCCCACAAAATTTGAAACATAAATGCAATTCTAAATTCCGAAACTTAAATAGCTGAGCTGACCCTTCGCACCACGTGATTGTCATGTGTTTATGTCCAGTGTCTGAGAGAATGTGTGTGATTCACGTGAGCGTGCGTGTTGGGTTCAGTTCGCGGCGCTTTGAGCCGATTCAGGAAATTGGGTAAAGCGCCTATACAATACTCATTAGTAGTAGTAGTAGTAGTAGTATTGCACACTGCACCACAATCAAACTTACGTTGGCTTAGCCAAAAAGGAATTACCCCTTTAAGTAGTATGATCAAAGATTCCAAGGTCTTTGGTATGATGTTAAACGCTACCAAAACAGCCCCGTTGTTCACTTCAGTAATTGTGCAGTCTTTCACCCCGACCGTCAAACGAGCAGCTATCTTTGCTTGAAAAGCAAAAGTGAAGCCTTTTCCCACTGCCGTCAAAAATTTCCTTCTGTTTAATATTGCGGTAAGTTGAAAGAACCATTAGTGTGTATACGAGTCACAAGAAAGTGGTCTTTGGTAGAGGTGGGTGGGTGTTTGGGTGTTTAACGTCCTTTTCCACTACACACGGGTGATATCAAAGACGGGGCAACGATGAAAAAGCCAGCACAAATATTTGGCCCCGGCCGGAATACGAACTCACGACCCGAGCATTAGAAGTCCAACGCTCTACCATTCGGCCACCCCGGCTGCCCGTCTTTGTTAGGGAAATGCTGGTGTGGCATCACAGAACTGATAAACACAAGAATGGAATGCTTTCGAAATGACCGCATTCGGTCTGGATGAGTGAGCAGATGGACCGGACGGGTCATTATCGGCCGTCAAGTTCCGATGTGTCCGACTTCTTCAAGGCTGGGTCAGTAAGAGGTCGCGAACTCACGGGGGTGCATCCCAAACTGGGCGTGCGTGTTTCCAGTGCTACTCCACTCAAAATAGCGGCACCTCCAAAACAAAATGTTTCCAAGCAGCGGCACCGAGTGTTTCCATTTTCAAATTTGAGTAGCACCGAGTGTTTCCATTTTCAAATATGAGCAGCATCGAGTGTTTCCATTTTCAAATTTGAGTAGGACCGAGTGTTTCCATTTTCAAATATGAGCAGCACTGAGTGTTTCCATTTTCAAATACGAGTAGCACCGTGTGTTTCCATTTTCAGATTTGAGTAGCACCGAGTGTTTCCATTTTCAAATTAGAGTAGCACCGAGTGTTTCCATTTTCAAATTTCAGTAGCACGAAGTGTTTCCATTTTCAAATTTCAGTAACACCGAGTGTTTCCATTTTCAAATTTGAGTAGCACCGAGTGTTTCCATTTTCAAATTTGAGTAGCACCGAGTGTTTCCATTTTCAAATTTGAGCAGCACCGAGTGTTTTCATTTTCAAATTTGAGTGGCACCGAGTGTTTCTATTTTCAAATTTGAGTAGCACCGAGTGTTTCTATTTTCAAATTTGAGTGGCACCGAGTGTTTCTATTTTCAAATTTGAGTGGCACCGAGTGTTTCTATTTTCAAATTTGAGTAGCACCGAGTGTTTCTATTTTCAAATTTGAGTGGCACCGAGTGTTTCTATTTTCAAATTTGAGTGGCACCGAGTGTTTCTATTTTCAAATTTGAGTGGCACCGAGTGTTTCCATGTTCAAATATGAGTAGCACCGAGTGTTTCCATTTTCAAATTTGAGTAGCACCGAGTGTTTCCATTTTCAAAATATGAGTGGCACCGAGTGTTTCCATTTTCAAATATGAGTAGCACCGAGTGTTTCCAAATTTAAGTAGCACCGAGTGTTTCCAAATTTGAGTAGCACCGAGTGTTTCCAACGGACTTCGGTTTGTCGGTGTGAAACTAAAGGGGTTGTTTAACACCCAGACAACCAATTTGACAAACGTCATACTACGATGCAAAGACGTATGCATTCTCATAATTATTTTAATGCTCACAGAGTTCTGAGCTGTTTTCATGGTAGCTATCATCACCCCGCTTACACACCTTGACAGTGACAGCGTCTGTAATGCTGGCACTGTGCCAGAAGCGTACGCGATGACGCGGCGACCACACTGAGCACTCCTGTAGGGTAACAACAGTCGTGGAATTTGAGTGTTCGACCGCTCGTGCAAAGTGTAAACAGCATTGTAATAATGATAATATAAGAAGAAGAAGAAGAAGCTCATCAATATAAGCGCTTTATCCAAAACATTTGGCTCAAAGCGCCGCGAGCTATACCCAACACGCTCGCTCACATAAATCACACGCATTCTCTCACACAATGGACGTGAAGACATTACAATCACGTGGTGCAAAGAGCCAGCTCAGCGATTTAAACAAATAAAATCAACATAAAAGGAACAGAAAGCACTTAACTTTCACAAAGGACGGGTCAACGTTTCGGCTTTCGCCTTCCTCAGGACACAAACAAATTGTTCAACTTGTAACAACTTCGCAATCATTAACGTTTCCTTTCCAGCGATTTAAGTTTTTAAATTTTTTTTTTTTTTTTTTTTTAGAATTGCGTTTGGTTGTTTTTCTTAATTTTCTGGGCTAAGTGTCCAAAGCATTAAGAGTTGTACTAATCATCGAGATGGGGCATTTCGAGCGTACAGGCGTTCTCACGAGCGAAACTGGTCCGAAACATAAGTAGGCCTAGCAAAGATGATATTAGCCCCGTCGAAACACACGACTTTTTTCCCTGAGGGCAATCTTCGTTCGTTTGAATTGCAGGTGCCGTAGTTCCCGGGCCTGGTTATTACCGGGATATTTATGACAGGAAGCGAGGAATGCGGCCCTGTCCCGCTGTTCCAAACCACACGCATAGCATCCATAGCATCATCTTACCATCATCCTCATCTCCATCATCATGCATAATTTTTTAAAAAAAATTAAAAATTGTCCCAGCTTCCGAGCCCTCCGTGGATTCTACCCATTACCTGGGAGGAACACCACTGGAGCTGGCAAAAGAGTTGGAGCAGCACCAAAAAAAAAAAAAAAAAAATTGATTCGGGTCCATTTTCACTGCACCCCTTGTAAATGGGAAATGGGAGGCCTTGGACTGTTCGCATAAACAGACAGACCGCTCACTGCTTCACAATACTTCACAATGGCTGGAGGTTAATCACGGTTTGTCAAGCTGCTCAGCAAGGATCCGTGGTGACAATTAACACCGGCGCTAATGGACAGTAGTCTGAAAAAGTAATCAATTCACGAAGAAGCCAACGGATAGAAGTCTGGAAAATAACCAGTTAACAAAGAAGGCAATCGACACCAGTCCATACAATAATCAGTTTAACAGAGAAGCTGGTGCGCGCTGGTTTAGGCAGTAATCAATGTAACAGAGAAGCCAATATAGATAATGGTCCATTAGAAAAACAACACTCACGAATGTAGGCAAACATCGTGTTTGTCGTCGGACAAGTGGACAGAGAGGGTGAGCGTTTACTTTCGCATACATGCGTCCATTCTTTCGTCTTTTTTCTCTCCCCTCCCCCCCCCCCCCCTCCCCCTCCCCCTCTTTTGTGTTTAACCCGATGGCAAGTACCAAGCCCTACATGTCAAGGTTACATGAATGTCAACAACACAGTTTTCGACTGTTGAAATTTAGTTTACTCATCCGAACAATCAGCAGTTCTAGCGCAAAAAAAAGGTTTTTAATTTATGTCCCCTGGTATTATATAATTTTAGGAATGTTTTTGTTTCTGTTTCTGGTTTTTGTTTTTTTTTTACCAGTCTTTTATCATACTGACCTGCACTGGTTCTGTCAAAGAAAAACGTACAGCTGTCGAAAATTCATACTGCCCAGTTTTGCCTTACAAATGTTTTGTTGGGGGGGGGGGGGGAAGGATGGGGGAGGGAGGGGGAGGGATGTTTATGTACAATTGTGTATAACTCTCGTGGTGAGAGTTTGTCGCGCCAGTAATTACTGAACACCGACACCAGAGAAATGCATGCATCAGAAAATAATAAAATCGTTGAATCTCAACGGAGCCTCATGAATACGAGTGTCACAACCTGTAGAAAATGAGTTTAATTTTCCAGAAAATTATTCTTGCACAATTTCTAAAACGCAGCAGATTGTGATGAACTGATCGTTTCATGTGATTGGTAGATTCAAAACACACTCATTACAGCTTAAAGGGTTACTGCCGTCTGGTTTAGGCAATATGGTCGCGTACGACAGCGACGAAGTACACGGATTTCAAAATTTCGGATGAGCCCAGAGCAGTGACCATGGTCCGTTTGACCCCCCCTCCCACCCCCCCGCCCCCCCCCCCCCAAACGATTTTTGTTTGTTTGTTTGTTTGTTTGTTTGTTTGTTTGTTTGTTTGTTTGTTTCTACTAAATGTTTTGGGGGGATCGGTTTTTGTTGCTGTTCGTGTTGTTTTTGTTTGTTTGTGTTTTGGTTTTGGGTGTTGTGTATTTTGGCATTTTTGTTGTTTTTCAAGAGTTTTGTTTTTTGTTTTGTTGTGGTTGTTGTTGTGTGGAGGGGGGAGGGGGAGGGGGGGTCGGGGGGGGGGGGGGGGAATGGAGGGGGGTGGAGGCGGCAAGTTGGTACTGCCGTAAGTTTGCGAACACAGCGACTTTCGTCACGTCACTTGTCAGCCAAGACGTAGTGAAACCCGTCTACCATTTCTGTATCTTATAAACGATGTAGACGGTGTAGTACATCGCCAAACAAAACTAGACAACAATAACCATCTCAGCATCATCGCAGGAACAGCCAACGGTCATTAGCAGCCACAACTGGGCATCGGCCTCCGATCGAACGTTTTCAATTAACCGGCTTCTGATAGGTAACACCTACCCAAGCTGACAGAACGCGCACGCATGGGTGCATGCAAATTATCACATCCAATCAAGTCGTGAAAGTCACCCGTGAATCTTATTTAGCGGCGTGGCACGCGTCCTAGATGGGCTGAGGACGCTCAGGGCTTTTCCTGCCTGCCATCTGCGCGGTTTCCCAGGAGATACAACAGCGGGTTTATCTGTGTCACAAGAGGTACTGCGTGTAGGAGACTGTTGACTGTTCTTCTGGTCACATGTCAGATACAATGTCTAGTGGATCACCGCACTAATAATATCCGTCTGGCCAGACTGTCCTCCGTTGCGTTCATCGCTCAGTGTGGTAGCCGGAGAATTTTCAGGCAGGTCATTCTTACACAAAACCGTTGACTCCCACAGCCGGTTGCAAAAGTGCGGCAGCGAACGTTTCATCGATTTTTTTTAAAAAGAAGTTCATCACAGTGAGTTAAAGCAGACAACAAAGCTTTGACTAAACAGTGGCCTTTGTTTTCATCTTCGGCGTTCGATGGGGGTTGCGTCTTCATATCCGTTGTCCCGTCGCCCCGTGTGTGCTGCACATAGGGCAGTTCACTGAGGCTCAAGTCCCGTGCTGAGCCCAACGACCTGGAGCACTGACAGCGGCAATAATCCGAAACTGGCGTCATGCAGTCCTGCGTCTCCAAGATTGTACTGGCGGTCGCAGTCATGACGATAGCGACACAACTAGTCGTTCACGGTGAAGTTTACTCTAATAGCTCTGCCTTTTACAAGCTGCAGTCGACATTGTTTAAGGGCTACTCCCCTAACATCCGGCCCGTTCGTCGAGCGGCCGACGCCACCGAAGTGAACCTCCACCTGCACGTGAAAAGGATCGTTGACGTGGACGTGAAGGCGCAGAAGCTGAGCCAGGTGGTCTACATGGACATCCTCTGGAAGGACGAGTTCATCACGTGGGACCCGAAGAAGTTTGGCAACGTCCAGAACTTTCTGGTCAGGCAGAAAGACATCTGGACTCCGGACCTGATGTTCGGACCACACATCTCGGGGCAACCGTTGAGAATGGGTCACGACAACATGCTGCTGATGGTGTGGTATGACGGGCGAGTGTCGTGGACTCCGGATCTCACGATAGACACAGCGTGTACCATGGACATCACCAACTATCCCTTCGACGAGCAGCGATGTACGTGGCAATTGTACCCATGGATGTCGGACAAGGAGCACGTGAAACTCACTGTTCGAAACCTGAGCGATATTTTTGACATGCTGATCAGTGAGAATGTCGAGTGGAAACTTACCGATGTTCGCGGTCAGACGTGTGACTTCAAGAACGAATACTTCGAGTTTTCCTGTGTGAAATTCACGTACGTGTTGAAACGTCGGGCGACGTTCCTTGTGCTTACTGTGGTCATACCCACGGTGATGCTTGCCGTCATTTCTACCTTAGTTTTTGTTTTGCCCGTGGATTCCGGAGAGAAGATCTCGCTGAGCGTGGCGCCGGTGCTGGCCTTCGTCCTCATGTTGTCCATCATGATGAATGTGCTGCCACAGTCGTCTCTCCAGACCTCCGTCTTCGTCGTCTATCTTGTCTTTCTCGTCGTCTGCTCAACCCTCTCCATCAGTCTCACGGTGGCGGTTCTTTCCCTAAGGCGCAGGCCCGATTGTCTCCCCTTGCCGAAATTCGCCATCACGTTTGTCCGCCTTGTCAGTGGATACGGGTGTCGGTGTATCTGCTTCAGCAAGTGCTCAGCTGCTCGGCGATCTCAAAGCGCCCTACCTCGCGAGATGGGAGCCCCGCCTGCTGTGTACATCAGCGACGAAATGGATGGTACCGACACTTACATCTTCAGACCCTACACGTCTAACTGCACCTCCGATGCTGTTGGTGACCGCAGAAGGAGTCGATGTTCGAGCGAAATTATACCCGCAACTACCGACCTCGAAACGAAAGTCAGCCGGATTTCCATCAACGCGGCCTTCAAATGCTGCTGGCGCCATGACGCGGCTGTTGTGTGGTGTGACGTAGCTAAAGCTTGTGATTACGTCTTATTCCGTGTCTTTGCTTTCGTCATCGCCTTGGCTACAGTGGCCTGTTTCACCCTCATGGACAACGGTGTTTGGAGTTTGAAGTCAGACTAATCTTGTCTCGACGAAGTCTCGGTCGTTGAAACTACTCAAAGGTTCAAAGATTCAAAGATTTTATTCCTTTCTCCCCATTTGGGGTATGGAGGAATGTCAAGTAATGCATCATACATGATTCTCATACGTACAGAATTACAAAAACACATGCAGGACGGAAGAAATCACAACAGTCTAAACTGCACATCGCATATGTTACAAAAGAACAAACAAAAACAATAGTGCACGTGTGTGAGGTGAAACATGTCAACATAGTTACAAACATATCTACATGACATATAGACGATTCTACTATTTTCTAATTAATTTTGCCAGACTTAGCAATGCTTTCTTTGGTAGTTCTAGTGATATGTACCTGCAGAAATTAAAAGATGAAAATGGTCTGCGAAATGTGGATGGTATAACATGATGCCTTTCAGCTAGACATTTTGGGCATTCCATGATAAAATACAATTACTGATATATCGCATCTAGAGCAGAGTCTGTTCTCTTTAGGTGTGCCATTTCGCCTATCAGGTTCAAGTCCAAGCACTGATTTTTCTTCAAAGACATTACTTCAATGCTACACTGTTTCTGTCAGTGTTAGGAGTGCACACCAAAAAAAAAAAAAAAAAAATGAAAGGGTGGTGGCTGTACAAGAAATTCTTTCCCACCGGCCCCCGTAGTGTAGTGGTTAGCACTTCGGACCATGGACCGAGAGACCCGTGTTCGAGTCCCAGCCGAAGAAAGCGGGATTTTTCCTACCTAGGTCGGCCCCTACCCAGAGCGGGTGTGCTATGGGCCCAATGGGGAGGCTGTTGCCACACAGCCGAGATTCACCCACTTCACGGGTGTGACTTTGGGGGTGCTTCCCTTGGTATGATACGTCTTATGATGTGGATGATTACACGGCCGACACCGCAGGTGCCGTAGTTCCCGGGCCTTGTTAAAGCCGGGATATTTATGACAGGAAACGTGGAGTACGGCCCTGTCCCGCAGTCCCAAACCACAGTGACCTCAATAGCATCGTCTTACCTTCATCCTCATCTCCATCATCATGCATAATAAAATTTGCCCCAGCTTCCGAGCCCTCCGTGGATTCCAACCATGACCTGGGAGGAACACCACTGGGGCTGGGAAAAGAGTTGTGGCAGAGAAAAAAATATTTCCCACTTACCTAAGTAACATGTGCTGTTATTACTATATTAGCCACCAAGAACAGCAGAGACATTCGTTTGTCACATTAATCTTCTTTTCGAAAAGAAACAAATCTTACTTCAGGCACATTGTATTTTTGTTTTGCTGCTACACTAGATATAAACCTGACTGTTCACTTCCGTGTTTTTGTTTTTTTTTTTAATCACGTTTCTAAAGCGCAATTCTCGGCAAACAACTCATTACGCATTCACTCGTCACTCACACGCACATAATCCTTACGCAGCAGCTGCTTCGGCAATCAGTAAAATGCCAGTTGGAACAAATAGGTTTTTAACTCTGATTCGAAAAAAGCCGAAGTAGGTTGCTGTCTCGCGCTAGCGGCTATCGAGTTCCAGATTACAGGAGTAGCACAGCGGAAAGAGCGATTTCAAATGTTGCCTAGGAACTTTGAGGAGTTTTTTCACTGGATGAGCGGAGGGTACGTGGCGGATTGTATGTGGATAATGAGGTGAAGGATTGTCTCTGTGCTCTCGGAAAAGCCCACCAGCCCATCTCTCAGAAGTTTTTACTGCGTCGTCTTAAACACTGTTCCGGTGTTCTGGTTCAAGGTAAGGACTCTGCCACGCCGTTTCATGAACAACAACTGAACACTACTTCCTTGGGAGCAAGACTGACTTAGAATGAACTTTGTAAGGCATTTATGATTGTGGCAGCAAGTTTGGGACTTCTGGATTTGAAACTATGTATTGGTTTGACCACCATTTTGACCGCGACATTTCTCAGGGAACTGCAGATCTGACCATGACCAAGAAATGATTATTTCGTGTGTGTGTGTGTGTGTGTGTGTGTGTGTGTGTGTGTGTGTGTGTGTGTGTGTGTGTGTGTGTGTGCGTGTGTGCGAGCGAGATAGAAACGATATATTTAAGTTGTTCACTCGTAGTGACATGACAAATGCGCTTCGTGTGTACTAACCTCAATCTTTTGATTTCATTGTGACATTTTTTTTTTCGTAATGCGTCATCCATGGACACGAAATGATAGTATCAATATTGGATGGGCGCAACGGAGATGAAAAAAAAGGAAGTCTGTATCGACATTGTCCACAGAGATAACGGAGGTACTGTGTAATATGAATCTTGTCGTCTCTTTTGATTGTATCTCACAGCATTGCTTCGTCGCTTGTCCTTTTGTACGTGTATATTATCGGTCGTTGTGCATTAAAAAGCACTGGGTAGCATAAATTGTTCACCCAGGACAAATGGTGTGTGTGTGTGTGTGTGTGTGTGTGTGTGTGTGTGTGTGTGTGTGTGTGTGTGTGTGTGTGTGCGCGCGCGCGTGCGTGCGTGCGTGTGCACGCGCGTGGTGTGTGTGTGTGTGTGTGTGTGTCTGTCTGTCTGTCTGTCTGTCTGTCTGTCTGTCTGTCTGTCTGTCTGTGTCTGTGTGTGTTGGGGAGTGCGGGGGGGGGGGGGGGGGGGGGTTGTAGCTACGCTTGTATCTATGTTCACACTAACAGTAATCTAAAGTTTAAAATGAAGAATTTATAGCTTTAAATAGCAGCTGCACGATAGTTTTGTAGTCCTGCGTCAATCATCTTTGGCCGATTGTATATTCATAGTCGCAGCCCGTTATTTTAGTAGATAGTGTATCGTCGTTGTTGTCGTCAACATCTCATTACGTGGTAGATGTTTCCACCGGGCACATTTTTTTTTTCTTTTTCGAAAAAAAAAAATGCGTTCTGTCCCTGGTAAGCTACCAACAGTCTAGTCCCTGAAAACTGAATAATATGGAATTAAAATGAACTGTTATAATGAAACTTTGATGATATTGTTCAGCCGGGAGATTTCAAAACTTGTTCAAACAGCGGCAGCAGCTGTTTTCTTTCGCGAAGTCTACTTGCATGCTGACATGCTGACAACACCTGTTCTGCAGACTTCGTCCCCTACTGTTACTTAACTGGTCTGCACTGTCAAAAAAACAGCCGCAAACATTGTTTCTTTATTTTACACTGCGGATGCTGCGACTGTGCATAATGCAGGCAACTCTGTCACAGTTGCACATTTGCAGAGTTTATAGTGCTTCGGGGACCCTAAAGCCGGTGTAACAGGCCGGAGTATACCCCTGGCTACTTTATACCCTCGGGTATAAAGTAGCCTCGGCCCGTTCAACCCCCTGGGTATAGATCAGCCCAGGCCGGATTCAAAGTACAGCCCGGGGGATAGTCTGGGCTAGGCCAGTTTATACGGGGGGATAGTCTGGGCTAGGCCAGTTTATACGGGGGGGTAGTCTGGGCTAGGCCAGTTTATACGGGGGGATAGTCTGGGCTAGGCCAGTTTATACGGGGGTACAGTCTGGGCTAGGCCAGTTTATACGGGGGTATACTCCAGGCGGGGTATAATCTGGACTGCTACACCGGCTCTTAACAGGGCACTGCGAAGCGCCACAGTGCTGTCCACAGTTGTGACATAGTTGGGATTTTAGGGGTTTCCGCTGCTGTGGCGTCATCGCAGCTGTCGCGTCCCCCACCCACTCCTGGGTCGGAGATCCCTTTTCAACAAAAGAGACAGGAACCGAAAGAGACAGATGAACGACACAACACACGAGGAACGACAATAGAGCTTTTTATTAACGCTACCACACTATCACACGAAGGACGCGTGGGCCAATGATGATGGTGCCGGATAAAGACGGAAAGGGTGATAACGTAATGAGGATGATACCGATGATGGGGGTTGACGATGAAGCTAATGGTAATGAAGATGGCGATGGGAAGATGAGGTGGGAGATGGCTACAAGAAGTAAGGGTAAATCTATCAATAATAAACAGACATTCACAACAACAAAGTGGATCACTTGTAGAATACTTAGGCGTCACACTTGTCAGCGGATGTAACCTTAACCTGTCCCGCTTTGTCGATATGCTTAACTACGCACGTGCTTTAATCTAACACACAAGAAGCGAACGCTGACAGGGACGACAGCGTGAAACGCGGCCCACTGTAGAAGGACGCAGACCGAAGGACGAAGAACGAAGACTGAAGACCGAAGGACGATGAACGAAGACTGAAGACTGAAAGACGATGATACGAAGACTGAAGGACGATGACACGAAGACTGAAGACTGAAGAACGATGATACGAAGACTGAAGAATGATACGAAGACTGAAGACTGAAGAACGATGATACGAAGACTGAAGACTGAAGAACGATGATACGAAGACTGAAGACTGAAGAACGATGATACGAAGACTGAAGACTGAAGAACGATGATACGAAGACTGAAGAATGATACGAAGACTGAAGACTGAAGGACTCTCCCTTCTCCCTCCCGCGCGTAGAATACAGAGCGCAGAGAGTGAGGAAGATCGTAGCGTGAATATCACTGCGCCCCTCTCTCCGCCCAATAGTTATGGTGAACGGAGGCTCGAGGAGGGCGACGACAACAGTGGCGACTGACTTTGACGAGGATGATGATGTGAACCCCCCGCCGCGCCCGGCTTTACGCACCACGATCACGACCAGCAGAGGATGGTGGTGGGAGATGAAGCAGCCCAGCAGTACTGAAGAAGGCCGCAGAGATAATAACGTCAGGCGCACTTCACTAGTTTCTCCCTGGGCCGGACGAGCCGACAGCAGTACGGGAGTCTCTGGTGGCAACGACTCTCAACACTCGGGAAGGAAAAACTGTCGCTCCCGGCCTCACGAGTCGAAGGTGACATGAAATAGAAAATTCACAAACAGGCCTGGAAGGCCAAGATTACCCCACGATTGAAATACTGGTAAGTACATCGAAAGCAACAGCACCCCAAAAATGATACGGAAACAATGCTGGTCTCAATGATTTATACATGAAAACAATGACCGACCACGAAGGCATGATAAAATGAAGATGAATCAACGGAAAGGGGAAAATGACCGGATAAGGGACAAAACACATGGCATGATAGCGAAACAGCGGTGAACCTATGACTAACCAACTCCCCCCCCCCCCCTAACTACACACAAAGACCTAAGCAGAAACAGACAGACGAGGAAAGATGAATACTTACATGGAAGGACGAAGACTTCCCCTGGTGTATTTCCCGCAACACATAAGTGTATCAATATTACAACGGGTCCCAAAAATGGCGACCACAACTGCGAGCCTCAATGTTGAAGCTACCTGTACTGTAGAGCTCTCGAACATGTTCTGCCCCGGCCTGACAACCCGCATGAACACCTGCGACCCGTGTTCACGAAATCGGAGGCACCCCATGCCCGCCAAAAGCGTGCAACACGCACCGCACGAGAAATAACCACACTGGGAAAGGATAGCGGGGAGTGGGACTCATACTACGGTGACACATTACCAACCAAGGCCCGAACCCACCCCCAAACGCACAGACACACACAGACAACACGCAACACACCGCGACACACCCCCCCGCTAGGATGAAACTACCCAGTTTGATCAATAACCCTCCAAAGCGGGTGATGTTGCAAAAATCTCAGAACAGCCCTATCCATCCCCACAAGCGTCCGCCACCCTACTCAGATAGTCAGCACCGACGTTTTCCCTTCCCGGGATGACTCTGATTCGGAAAGAATATCTCTGCAGTTTCAGAGCCCACCTGGTGAGCCGACCGTTGGCTAACTTGACCCGATCGAGGTGTTGCAGCGGCTGGTGGTCAGTTTCCAACACGAATGTCTTGCCGTAGAGATACGGGTCGAACTTTTCGATCCCCCAGACGACGGCAAGGCACTCTTTCTCAATCACTGAATAGTTGAGTTCCGGTCCTGTAAGCTTCTTGCTAGCATAGGCCACGGGCTGCGGTCCCTGACCCTGGTCCTGTAGGAGAACAGCGCCCAGTCCTTTCTCAGATGCGTCGGTGCGTAGAATGTAGGGCAGGTCAGACTGCGGAAGACACACAACAGGGCTACTGCAAAGTCTAGCTTTCAAGGTTTGGAAAGCCCGCTCACAATTCTCATCCCACTTCACCTTGTTGGGTTGTCCTCCCTTGGTCTTGTCAGTCAGCGCCAAGGCAATCTCGGAAAAATGGGGCACAAAGCGACGGTAAAAACCCGCTAACCCCAGGAAGGCCCGCAGTTCTTTCTTGGTCGTGGGTCGTGCGGCTCCTCGAATCTTGTCCACCTTGGAATCGACAGGCCACAACTTGCCACTCCCTACACGGTGCCCCAGATACTCAAGTTCCCGAAAACCCAGAAAACACTTGGAAGGTCTTGCCGACAACCTCACCTCACGAAGTCGCAGAAACAACGCACGCAGTGCATCCATGTGCTCCTCTTTGGCTTCGTTTGCAATGAGAACATCGTCCATGAAATTGTCGATGTCACTGCGGTTGAGCGGCGCAAGTAGCTTTCTCATCATACGACTGAAAATCGCTCCCGCCGTTTTCAAGCCGAATGGCATCACACGCCACTGGTACTGTCCTCCGGGAGTCGTGAACGCTGTCTTCGGCTTGTCCTCTTCTCGCAGGGGCACCTGCCAGTATCCCTTCGACAGGTCTAGTTTGCTCAGGTACTTCGCCTTTCCAATCTTGGCAAAAAGATAGTCCACGTCGGGCATAGGTTCGGCGTCGAACTCTACTTGCTTGTTAAGCTTTCTAAAATCCACACAGAACCGGATCTTGCCGTCTGGCTTTTTAACTAGCACGATGGGCGACGAGTAAGGCGACGCAGCTCTCTCTATTACTCCTAGCTTGAGCATGCTGTCTACTTCGTCCTCGACGGTTCGCCTCAGAGCGTGGGGAAGCGGGTACTGCTGCGTGCGGACGGGCTGCTCGGACAACACGACAATCTCACACTCATCCAATGACGTACTGTTCGGGGCATCGGTCAAAACGTCGCGGAACTCACTACAGATACTCCTAAGCTCCTCGTGGAGTTCTGGGTAACTGGGGTCCAAGTTCACCTGCTCGGGCCCCTCCGAAGCTTGCAGTGGAATCAAGGGAATCGTGGAAGCGGCAAACCCAACTTCTTCAGGTCCCTCCTCTACCACAGCAGTGGACACTCTAACGGTCTTGGTTTCATGATCGGACTGTGGCTTGTCTCCCCTCTCGACATATCTTTTCAAGACGTTGATGTGATACAACCTTTCCTTCTCTCCGATCTGAATACGGTAGTCATTGACCCCCTTTTTCCCCATCACAACAAATGGACCCTGCCAGGACACCTCCAATTTGTTCGCTTTCCCGGGCAACAGCAGCAACACCTTGTCGCCAATCGCAAAGCTTCGGGGACGGGCTTTTTTGTCAAAGTGTGTCTTGTGCCTCGCAGAAGCTCGGTCCAATGCGCTCCTGGCCATCTCGCACGTCTGCTCAATCCGATTGCGCAGGTCTACCACATACTCTGAGGCAAGTCGCACGTCTTCATCCTCCACGTCCTCTGTCCATAACTGCTTCAACACGTGCATCGGACCCCTCACGGTTCTTCCATACAATAGCTCAAATGGGGAGAAACCCAAAGACTCCTGCGGGACCTCGCGGTAGGCGAACAACACGGCCGGGATGAATCGGTCCCAGTTCTTCGGCTTTTCCTGACAGCACTTCTTCAGCATCCCCTTGAGAGTGGCGTTGAACCTTTCAACGAGCCCGTTACACTGGGCGTGGTAAGGGGCTGTAGAGATACCTTGCACGGACAGCAATCGCTGAACTTCTTTCATCATGGCACTCACAAACTGCGTCCCTCTGTCGGACAGGACCTCGGCAGGGATGCCCAGACGGGTCCACATGTTCCACAAGGCCTCCGCGACGGTTTCGGTCTCGATATTCTTCAACGGAGTGGCCTCCGGATATCTTGTGGCGTAGTCCACCATTACGAGAATGTAGCGGTACCCTCGGTCTGACGCTGGCACAATGGGTCCCACTAAGTCTACAGCCACACGGCGAAACGGCTCGTCAATGAGCGGCATCCTTTCCAGGGGAACTTTCGCGACCTGGCCCCTTGGAGACATTCTTTGGCACACATCGCAAGAAGAACAGTACCTACGGACGTCGGCCGCCATCCCCGGCCAGTAGAATGATGTCCATGCCCTTTCTCTAGTACGCTTCGCTCCCATGTGACCAGCCATGGGCGGGTCGTGGGCTAGCCGCAGCACCTCACTGCGTAACTCCTTGGGCACTACCAGCTGCCTATAAGTTCCCGTCGTTCCTTTGTAGGTCCGGTACAACAGATCCTTATACCACTGGAACGACACAACGCCAGACTTCCCTCGAAACTCTTGCCCACTGTCGGCGTTCTGGCGGACACGCTTCAGCGTGTCGTCTTCGCGCTGCATTCTGGCCAAGGCTTTCGGGCCAACTCCCCCCAGGGTGGGCTCCGACACAGAAAGCGGCGTGGGTCCCGACTTCCTAGACTGGGCCCGGGTCTGCACGGAGCATGCCGCTGGTCCCACACCATACACGGGGACTCTCACCTCCTCTCCCGTCTCCAACTCCAAGTGGTTGCCGATGATGACGGGAGTGACTGGATCTGGCATTAGAACAGCCAAGGCACGACCTGAAAAATACGGCGACGTCAAAGTGACATACGCCGTGTCACACCATCCCCCCAGGCTAGCAACCGCCAGAGTAACATGCTTCTTGAGACCCGTACGACGCGAGTCAGCTACAAGGTTCGAATCAACAATCAGCGTATCCGCCCCAGTGTCCCTCAAGCCAGGCACCTTCTGACCTTCTATTACAACCTCACACTCAGGTTCAAATCTCAAATTACTGCAAGGTTCACATAGAGCGACCGCCTGGTCGACAGAAACTTCTCGCGGCAAAGTGACTACCGCTGAAGTACCCACACAATCCTTGCTCCTATGACCTGCCTTGCCACACTTAAAACAGAGACCCTTCTCTTTCGCCTCCTTAATATTTACCTTTGGGGCGCCACTGTTTGGCTGACCTTCTCTCTGGGTTTTGGGCTGTAACCCGGGTCGTCCCTGATGGTTGGTTGGTGGCGGCCTCTTCGATGAACAGGCTCGCTTGGCCTCCACTATGACATCGGCAGCACGTGCAGCGGCGTTGACGTCCTCGGGCAGCTTTTCCCTCACCCGGATCGCCAAGTCTGATGTCAAGGTCTCCATTAACTGCTCCTGTAGTAGCAGATCCCGCAAATCGCATGCTTTCTTCTCGTCTTTGCCTGCTAGACAACACCATTTAGTCAAATACGTCCCTAGGCGGACGACAAACTGAACAAAGGATTCACCAGGATCCTTCTTACTGTTGCGAAAGCGTTGCCTGTATCCCTCAGCGGTTAAGTTGAAACGCTTCAACAAGGCATCCCGTAGCTTATCATAGTCATCCGACTCCTCCTTACTTAGCGCAAAGAATAAGGTGCGAGCCGTGCCACGCAAGAACGGCAACAACCGGCTGGACCAGGTATCCCGTTTCCACTTCTGCACTTCAGCCACTCGTTCAAATTGTTCTAAGTACTCGTCAATCTTATCCTTACCTTCTTCGAAAAACGGGAACTTTAGACCTTCGATCTTATTTTCCTTTCTCTCGGCCTGCTCTAGTTCTCGATCCCTCCGATCGTCCATCTTTCTGAGTAGCTGCATGAACTGATCTCTCTCCTGTCTTCTTGCCTCTTCCATGCGCTGTTTCTCCTCCTCTAGGCGCTGCCTCTCCTCTCGTCTCTCCTCCTCTAGGCGCTGTTCACGTTCCTCTCGCCTACGTTGTTCCTCTTGCTCCCTCCGCGCTTGGAAGGTAAGAAACTGCTGAAACATGCTAGACACCTGGGATAAATCACTCTGACTACTTGGCTGGGGAGGAACTACGTTACCCTGTCTCATGCCAGGAGAAGTTTGAGCCTGATCCCCGGCATGATTTGGTCCGCCCCGACCCCGTCCCTCGCACAACCTACGCGGAGTTTCCAAAGTGGTCGGGTTGACACCTGCACCCCCCTCGACCTGCTCACCCTGCTTGACCGTAGCCATACTCCTCGTCTCGGGCATCGGTGAGGATTAAGCGGTGCACTGAAACAGCTATCCTAATGACGAACAAAAGTAGTACTCACCTTCAACTGAAGCGTCGGTCCACAGGGTTAGGAGCGCTCGCGAGCTGAACACGGAACTACACTCTTTACAGAACAACAAAACAGCGACAAGACACCCTCCCCCCGAAACGACCCCTGGTTCCTGAGCGATGAAATGATCAAAATAAAGTACCCCGCATCTCCACCATTGTCGCGTCCCCCACCCACTCCTGGGTCGGAGATCCCTTTTCAACAAAAGAGACAGGAACCGAAAGAGACAGATGAACGACACAACACACGAGGAACGACAATAGAGCTTTTTATTAACGCTACCACACTATCACACGAAGGACGCGTGGGCCAATGATGATGGTGCCGGATAAAGACGGAAAGGGTGATAACGTAATGAGGATGATACCGATGATGGGGGTTGACGATGAAGCTAATGGTAATGAAGATGGCGATGGGAAGATGAGGTGGGAGATGGCTACAAGAAGTAAGGGTAAATCTATCAATAATAAACAGACATTCACAACAACAAAGTGGATCACTTGTAGAATACTTAGGCGTCACACTTGTCAGCGGATGTAACCTTAACCTGTCCCGCTTTGTCGATATGCTTAACTACGCACGTGCTTTAATCTAACACACAAGAAGCGAACGCTGACAGGGACGACAGCGTGAAACGCGGCCCACTGTAGAAGGACGCAGACCGAAGGACGAAGAACGAAGACTGAAGACCGAAGGACGATGAACGAAGACTGAAGACTGAAAGACGATGATACGAAGACTGAAGGACGATGACACGAAGACTGAAGACTGAAGAACGATGATACGAAGACTGAAGAATGATACGAAGACTGAAGACTGAAGAACGATGATACGAAGACTGAAGACTGAAGAACGATGATACGAAGACTGAAGACTGAAGAACGATGATACGAAGACTGAAGACTGAAGAACGATGATACGAAGACTGAAGAATGATACGAAGACTGAAGACTGAAGGACTCTCCCTTCTCCCTCCCGCGCGTAGAATACAGAGCGCAGAGAGTGAGGAAGATCGTAGCGTGAATATCACTGCGCCCCTCTCTCCGCCCAATAGTTATGGTGAACGGAGGCTCGAGGAGGGCGACGACAACAGTGGCGACTGACTTTGACGAGGATGATGATGTGAACCCCCCGCCGCGCCCGGCTTTACGCACCACGATCACGACCAGCAGAGGATGGTGGTGGGAGATGAAGCAGCCCAGCAGTACTGAAGAAGGCCGCAGAGATAATAACGTCAGGCGCACTTCACTAGTTTCTCCCTGGGCCGGACGAGCCGACAGCAGTACGGGAGTCTCTGGTGGCAACGACTCTCAACACTCGGGAAGGAAAAACTGTCGCTCCCGGCCTCACGAGTCGAAGGTGACATGAAATAGAAAATTCACAAACAGGCCTGGAAGGCCAAGATTACCCCACGATTGAAATACTGGTAAGTACATCGAAAGCAACAGCACCCCAAAAATGATACGGAAACAATGCTGGTCTCAATGATTTATACATGAAAACAATGACCGACCACGAAGGCATGATAAAATGAAGATGAATCAACGGAAAGGGGAAAATGACCGGATAAGGGACAAAACACATGGCATGATAGCGAAACAGCGGTGAACCTATGACTAACCAACTCCCCCCCCCCCCCTAACTACACACAAAGACCTAAGCAGAAACAGACAGACGAGGAAAGATGAATACTTACATGGAAGGACGAAGACTTCCCCTGGTGTATTTCCCGCAACACATAAGTGTATCAATATTACAACGGGTCCCAAAAATGGCGACCACAACTGCGAGCCTCAATGTTGAAGCTACCTGTACTGTAGAGCTCTCGAACATGTTCTGCCCCGGCCTGACAACCCGCATGAACACCTGCGACCCGTGTTCACGAAATCGGAGGCACCCCATGCCCGCCAAAAGCGTGCAACACGCACCGCACGAGAAATAACCACACTGGGAAAGGATAGCGGGGAGTGGGACTCATACTACGGTGACACATTACCAACCAAGGCCCGAACCCACCCCCAAACGCACAGACACACACAGACAACACGCAACACACCGCGACAGCAGCAACCTGGATTTCAAACAGCCACAACTGTGCCTGCAACAGATTCTGATTGGCTGTAGTACCGGCGTTTCTCGGCGCGCAAACATGGCGGACAGTGCATCTTCAATCAGTTTGTCACCGAGCACAGCTGTGTTCAGTTTCAGTTATAGGTAGTAGACACACCGAGCGCAACGACTGTGATGTGCACATGTGTGTTTCGCGCGCTGTGCCCAGTTAAGAGCAGGTTTAATAAAACCAGTGACTTCATAGTGCTTTTGGTCAGTGAACGAGACACATCGCTACAGCGTCCAGCGGGTGTTGTGTGCCGCACGAGAAGACTAGCCACTACGATCTTTCTCACTCAATGTCAAAACGCAAACTGATCTGTCAAATCAGGCTGCCCTTGGAGTTTATATGGGTTTCAGGGACGCCGAAAACACTATAAAAGTGACAGAATTGGCTGTGCATTTTGATAGGGTGGGGGTTTTTTGTTGTTGTTGGGTTTTTTTTTCACACTGTTTGTGGCTTTTTGTTGATATTGCAGACATTTAAGGCTTTAACTATCAGCCTGCACAAGGAAGCCGCTAAAACTGGTGACCGGAGCGGCAAAGGTCCCATCACTGTACGCCTCTAGCCAAACTCTCTGACCCCTGGTGAGGTGCACAGCGTACGTGCACGTGCCCATTTGATAGTAACCGATAGACTGGGTCAGGATGTAGTTGACCTTGTTGCCGTCCTGCACCAGATACATGTTTGCTGTGCCCTTGGGCGCGTAACTCATGGTCGTGGCTGTGAAGAAATAGGATCCGTTATAAGGCGCCGTGAACTCTCCGGTGGACGAGTTGTAGCCCTTCCCATGGTTGATGCTGACGTAATTGGGTATGACGCTATTTCCGAAGAGTATATCTTTATTTCTGCCAAGCCGGGCGTAGAAAATTACCGATTCTGGTGAAAGAAAAAAGAATTCTTCGAAACTGAATTAAGAGTGTTTTGTTGTTGTTGTTGTTGTTGTTGTTGTTGTTTGGGGGGGTTGTTGGGGGTTTGTTTGTTTGTTTGCTGGTTGGTTGTTGTTTTATTGGGTTTTTTTTTTTGTTTTTTGTTGTTAGGTTTTTGTTTTTGTTTTTTGTTTGTTTGGTTGTTTGTTTGTTTGTTGTTTTTTTTTTTTTGGGGGGGGGGGGGGGGTCTGAGAACCGAGAACACCAAACAGTCTGTCAACATCACCATCATTACGAGACATGAGGGTGGAGTGGGTGTTTGGGTTATGAGACATGAGACATGAAAATTTTGAACACCAATTCGTTTCAGGATTTCACGATACTTGTTTCTGTCCTACATAAGACGAAAAGGACGACGTGCGTGCGTGCGTGCGTGCGTGCGTGCGTGCGTGCGTGTGTGTGTGTGTGCGTGTGCGTGTGTGTGATAATGCGTACTTTCTAGAGCATGAAGACGATGTCTTAAATCCAAATTCTCTGCCTCCACCACCGTCAGGCGAGCGTTCAACTTGTCGACTAAGTCCGTGGATCCCCCTAGAATCGCCATATCAAAAAGGACAGAGGAAATGGCAGACCGTTTTTACACCATGTGGTAACTGTACTTTTTTAATGGTTATGTCCTCAATGTTTGTGTTCTCATTGTCATGAGGGTGGCGTTCGTGCGTGTATGTGATAAAATTGTGAAATGAGGGCGATGTTGATAATATATGTACACATTGACATATAGCCGCCCGTGGTTTGGTTGTGTCGTGGTTTTAAAAGCCCCTTGGGCTCAAAGCCGGCAGTAAAACCTCTCTTTTGGCAAAAAATATCTCTCTTTTGGCAAAAATCTCTCTCTCTCTCTCTCTCTCTTGGCAAAAAAAAAATCTCTTTTTGGCAAAAATGTCTCTCTCTTGGCAAAAATGTCTCTCTCTTGGCAAAAATATCTCTCTTTTTGGCAAAAAGATCTCTCTCTTGGCAAAAATCTCTCTCTCTTGGCAAAAACTCTCCTTTTGGGGGGCAAAAAATCTCTTTTCGGCAAAAATATCTCTCTTGGCCAAAAAAAATCTCTTTTTGGCAAAAATATCTCTTTTTGGCAAAATATCTCTCTCTCTTGGCAAAAATTCTCTCTCTCTCTCTCTCTCTCTCTCAAACGCCTTTCCACTTAGTCTTCAACGAATCTAGTCCCGATGATGCGTTAGAACTTTGGTATACACTCTTTGTCGGTTTCCTGAACAAACATGCCCCACTTAGGAAGAAACGAGTGAAAAACAATACAATATCCCCATGGTTGACCCGAGATATTACTCAAGCAATGTCATTACGCGATGAGCTAAGGGCACAAAAACGTTTTACAGAATATAAGAAACAGCGAAATCGGGTCAAGTCACTAGTGTTGAAAGCTAAGAAATCTCTTTGTGATCAATTGATAAAAGACAAAAAAGACACGTCATTACTTTGGCGTGCTGTTAACCTTGTGACCAGGGGACATAGTAACCAGTCTTCTGCTGTCCCATCTACACTCACTGCTGATACCTTTAACAAACACTTCTTGTCAGTCGCTGAGTCCTTAGCACCCTCAAGTGATAGTCCCAACTCCTACACCTGCCCCGATGCCCTACTAAGCTTCTGCGAACGGAGGACAGCTGGTACGGCACCTTTTGTGATTCCCCCAATTGCAATCCATGAGGTAGGCAAACTCATCAGTACATTGGAAAACAAAA
The DNA here is from genome assembly GCA_018292915.2 of Batillaria attramentaria. Classification (NCBI taxonomy): domain Eukaryota; kingdom Metazoa; phylum Mollusca; class Gastropoda; family Batillariidae; genus Batillaria; species Batillaria attramentaria. Next base: position 23,174 of record JACVVK020000126.1, on the reverse strand, counting down.
AGTCATCTGGTCCGGATGAAATAAGTCCAAAAATACTAAAGTTGTCCCTCCCCTATATAGTGGACTCCCTTACATACATTTTCAATCTGTGTATCCGAACTAATACTTTTCCTACTGAGTTTAAAAAAGTCAAGGTTATTCCACTGCCGAAATCAAAAGATCTCACAGACGTAAATAATTATCGACCAATTTCTCTCTTGTCTACTTTGTCAAAGCTGCTCGAGAGACATGTTCATGAACACCTCCTCCATTACCTGGAAGACAGAAAGCTTTTATATTCTTTTCAGTCAGGATTTCGCCCCAAGCACTCTTGCCACACAGCGCTGACCAGACTGGTCGACACGTGGCTCACTTCGATGGATCATTCACAACAAACCGGCACTGTTTTTCTCGATTTTAAAAAAGCAAACGACTTAGTGAATCACACCATCCTTTTACAAAAACTCCAACCGTATCTGTGTAATTCCGATGCTGTTACGTTTTTCGAATCGTACCTATGTGATAGAAGACAAAAAGTGCATCTTAATGGATCATATTCCTTTCAAGGTCTAGTAAAACATGGTGTGCCTCAGGGCTCTGTCCTTGGGCCACTACTGTTCTGTATATTTATTAATGATTTACATCTCCACTTGAGCGAAGATGTCATATGCGATATGTTTGCTGATGACACAACACTCCACACACCAGACAAAAGTATCACAGTCATTAGCAAGCGTCTCCAGAAGGGACTGCAAGATGTCTCTGACTGGTGCGACTTAAACGCTATGGTGCTTAACCCAAGCAAAACTGAATGTATGGTGATAGCTACACGCCAAAAGCATCAACTTGCACCTTTGACTCTCCATTTGTCCCTCAATGACAGCACTATAAAACAGGTCACACAGCACCGAGTGCTTGGTCTTACTATTGACTGCCACCTTCAGTGGGAACCCCACATCAATAATGTTTGTAAAAGTGTCTCTCGAAATTTGTACATGCTGTCAAAGTTGCGATTCATAACTGATGCTGACACGCGTAAGTTATTCTACAATGCCCATATCAAGTCCCACATAGACTATGTGTCAACGGTGTGGGATGGTTCGAGTGAAGTTCATTTGAAGAGGCTGAATTCTTTACACAGGAGAGCTGCAAAATTAATATTACCACTACCAACCTTCTCAACAGATCAAAAACTTAAAGTGTTAAAAATTCTTCCCCTACAGTGCCACTTTCAGTTTAACAAAGGAATGTTTATGTACAAAACTCCGCAAAAAAAGTTAGTTCCGGAATATCTTGCATGTACTCTCTGAGAATCCACATCCATAGACTCTAGGTTAGGACTAACTTTTTAAATCCCCCGTCCCCGCATTGACATGTATAAAAGTAGTTTTGCATTTTCCGGAACTTCATTGTGGAATTCCCTTCCTGTCCATGTTAGGCACAGTCGGTCAGCCTCATCGTTTAAAAGCAGCCTCTTCAAATATCTATTAGCCAACAAATAACAAACAATCATAAACATAGGTACCACACGTTCACATAAATATGGACATACTGGTGTTCATACATGCGATAATAGTGTGTGTGTGTGTGTGTGTGTGTGTGTGTGTGTGTGTGTGTGTGTGTGTGTGTGTGTGTGTGTGTTTGAAGTATCTTGTTCCAGGTTTACGTTTGTTCGATCATTTGGCTTTTTTTGTTTAGGTTTTGTTCTTAAAAACGGCAAGTTTGAAAATTGGTTGCAAGACCAAAACTTCCACCGTTTTCAAATAAAGTTATTTCAATTTCAATTTCTCTTGGCTTACCGGTAAACTTTGAACACGCAAGAAACACAAGGACGCCGATTAGACGGGTCATCTCACGAGTGTCCATGAGTTTTGCAGGATTTCCTTTCTGACACCTTCCCTTCAGTCTGCTCTTCTGTGTCCTTCCAGTTGAAGTAAAGTCTGACGTAACCGCAGTGACGATAGTTATCTTTGGCTCGTCAGTCAGTCGGATTGTCATGCATACACGACAGGGAGATTTAAGATAGTTTAACTCCTGTAACACTATGTGAGCGTCACGGAGACAAAATGGAGAGACCTTTATAATTATCTGCATAGAGTTTTTACAATGGGTGAGTGCATACACGCAGTTACATCAGTCTTAGAGATCGGAGTGAGTGTGCGTGTGCGTGTGTGTGTGTGTGTGTGTGTGTGTGTGTGTGTGTGTGTGTCAGTGCTACTTGTCTGTGTCAGAGACAGTGGACAGGGGAGCCGGACTGGACACCCCTGCCGGGGGTCGCGCAATCATCGCCACGGCCTTGCTACAGAATACAGATTCATCAGAAACTTCAGTTTTACGCAGAAAAACTTGATCGAGTTTTGTCATTTTTGTTTTGTTTTGGTGTTGTTTTTGTTGTTGTTGTTGTTTTGTTTGTTTTTGGTTTTTTGTTGTTTTTTTTTTTTGGGGGGGGGGGTGGCTGCACTGAGAAAAACGAGCTTTGTTTTGGGTTTGTTTGTTTGTTTGTTTGTTTGTTTGTTTGTTTTAAAAAAAAAAGATTCGTCGATTTAGTTTCAGGAAAAACGGTTTTTTTTTTTTTTCTTGCTGAAAAAGTGGAGTTTTTCAGTCAGCAGAAGACAAAGGGTTTTTTTTCTGCATAAAAAGTGGCATATTGTGATGTTCAACCTGTGATTAAAGTACAAACTACACATGAAGTACACAGTACACGCCGGCTGACACAGCCACGACACACACGGCGTGACTGAAGACGGAACACTGAACGAGTCAGTGATGAAACGGGTGAAATCCATTCAGTCTCGAAAGATTTGCTGGGGCCGCGCTGCTCTCCCGGCGGCAACAGCGTCATTACCAACCGGCTCAATTGTTGGTCAGATCGAGTCATTTATTTCTTAGAGACTGACTAAGTTACTCATTTCTAGAGACCCTCAGTGAGGTCAGTACATCGATCAGTGTCAGACAGGGGCGGCGTCGCTGTCGCCGGGTGGTACCGCCGGCCGTTCGGCGCGGCCGGCCGGCGCTGCGGCTGCAGTAAATACACTGACACTGACTGACACACACAAACACACACACACTAATAAATAAATAAATAAAAGGTTTTGGCTAATTTTAGGTCTGCAACTGATCTGAAGTCCGTAAATGTATTAGTTCTCAAATGGTTTATCCCAGTACTGCTCGTCCTATTTTCATAGGTAACTTGAGCGCGCTGTCAACAGCAGTTGCAGACGTGAAACATTTTGCCCTTTGGATTCCAGTGGTTTTTAAACGTCCCAATCGTTCGTGTGCTAATCTGTCGTTCAAAGTGAACTATCATCATTTACCGTGACTGGGGCACCATGCATTTTCTGCTCGAGCAGACCGTTTGACTCTGAAGACGACAGCGTAAGTGCCATCCAACGCACGCCGTTTTGCGAACAGACGTCAATTCAACTTTATCCGTAAATTGTTACTGGATAGCGTAGATTCCACTGATGGTCACACATTGCAAATAAGTTGTACACTTTGGTTCTTACAGATGTAGGCAACATACTTCCTTCAAAATAATTCTGTTTCCAGAAGCAAGACATACACAAGCTGCATGACAAAAAATGAAGCCTCGAAAGTGTGATTTTGAAGTCTGGATACTAATGCGACGTCCTTGCAACCCCACAAAGTGAAATACATGTAGCTGAAAACTGTGCACTCTCTTATTCATGCCCTGCACACGTCCTAAGAAAGGGTTAAAAAAAAGGGCATCCCTTAAGTCAAGTTTGCCATTTTGCCACACATCAAACATACCTCTTTCCACCCAAAACCAAAAATTGGGGTAAAAAAACAGGTAAAAGAGGGTGATAAGTTTTTGTTTTTGTATAAATTTTACAGAAAGGGTCGCCTTTAATCTGCTTATAACAGCATACAGTGAATGAAATGAGAAAGTCCTCGTTACTTTCAATAATTTCTGAGATTGCTCTTATATGGTACTCAAGCCGATTTGTTCAGAGACACAAATGGTTGAAAGTTTTCAGTCCAAGCACTGTGCACATATCCAACTTTACCACAAAATGTTTGTAAACCTTTCTTCTTCTTCTTCTATGAACAGTTCAGTGAATCTTTCGTGGTAGGAAGCACATTGCTGACCACCGACACAGCAACAGATTGAGTCATTGGTAGGGTATATAAATTATGCCTTTGTTTTTTTAATCAAAGTTGAATATGTATGTGTAGGTACTAATGGCATACATGAAAAATGTGTCCTTTTCGGTCTCCAGACTGCCATCCTTCAAGATGACGGCCACATCAGGTTGATAAAGAGCTAAAGACTGCCACTGCAGATTCCAGACTCATGGCCTGTCGCATGTTGCTGCCCAGCGTTCTAGCCATGTGTCACTGCCGCAGACTGAAAGGAAACCGCCTTGTGCGGGTGGCCATCTTGATTCTGCTGCTTGTGCTGTACTGCGAGTGGCTGCATTATTTCGCTGTGCTGCTGCAGTGCACGTGGCCGAGGCTGCAGAAGTCTGTGGCGGGGGGCTGGAGTTCAAACACTGAAGACTTGAAGGTGATGTTCCTTGCTGACACACACTTGTTGGGCTTCCGAGAGGGGCACTGGTTCGACAAGGTGAGAAGGTGAGAGGGTCTGGACAAGGTTAAAGCTGCAAAGTTGTAGAGCAATTATTTAGAGCTTTCCTATATTATTTGTTCCCATCCCAGGAGTTAAGTTCAAAGTTGCCATCATGAAGCATAGAACTGACGTTTCCTCTCTTTCATTTCCATCCAGTGAGCGTTGATCTAATTCTAGAAATCTATTTTACAGTCTTCACAAAAAGTTAAGGACCAGTCAACGTGCGCGTCACACAGCATGCTTGGCGCGTGTGAAAATCTGCAATTTCGGCAAAACTAGACCGAGTTTCAGTGTTCAGTGAGCGATACCAGGGGCTTTCTGCATGGCCAAAATGAGATGCACATCAAAGAATGCATCCCTGGTTATGAACTGAGCTCATTTGTTTGCCTACATAAGCCGCCGTTTCAGCAATGTTCAGCACTACACCAGCATGCCACCACGACAAAAGTTGAATGATTTCGACCGGACCCGAGCAATTGCCTGGCTGCAGGATGGAGTTGGCGTGCACGAAGTGGCCTGCAGACTGCAGGTCTCACACTCCATCAACACACGGCTGAGGCAGCGGTTCCATGCGACAGGAAGAGTCCAGGAAGGGGGTTTTTTGTCTGCATATTTGCAAGTGGTCCTTAACTTTTTGTGAAGGCTGTAGATGTCTGCCTTTGGTTGTTGATTACAGCAGTTACTGTATTATCTTTATCAGCCTGTGGTTTCATTTCTCTACAGTCATGCTGTGCTGTCAGAAAGGAACTCATATATACTAGCTTTGTTTCATTTTCAGAGAATGGCAAATGCAGAGAGCTTTCCAGACAAGCATGCTGTTGCATCGCCCAGATGTGGTCTTCATTCTTGGTGAGTTGCATCTGCAATGCTTTCAACTTTAATTTGTAACTTTTGTTTGTTTTGTTGTTTTTGTTTTTGTTTTGTTTTTTTGTTGTTGTTTTTATCCGGACTTTTCCATCACCTCCTATGTCAGTAATTGGAATTATTAGAACAAGTCATTGCAGCTGAATCCCACTTTTCTCTTCTCCTTTCTGAGTAGATATTCTCAGCACTCCAAAATACATAAGTGTTATTGAGTTTGCATAGGAAACTAATGCTGCACTTAAAAGTACCATCAAGTTCAGGTTCTCAGGTACCCAATCATGGCAAGTGCTGTTTAAATTGAAGCAGTATGTCTGCTGTGACTCTGAAAAAGGACCTAAGCACGTATCAGTTTCACAGTGCTCAAGCCCTTATTCCCAGTTAACAGTAGACAGCTTTGCATTATGCACGAGACAACCTGTGTATTTCATACATGTACGTAACAATTGTATGTTGTCAGGTGATTTGCTAGATGAAGGGAAATGGTGTGATGATGATGAGTTCCAGTATCACGTGGAGAGATTCAACAGCATGTTCTCTGTCCCCTCCGGCACACAGCGCCATCTAGTCGTTGGAAATCACGATATCGGATTTCACTATATGTACGTAACGCAAACTAGTGTTGCATTTTGGCAACAGTTTGAAATTCTGGCGTTTTAGAATATTACAGGATGGTATGCATCTCTTCTCCCATGCTGTTCTCAAAATGGAGAATGCTAAAATTCTACAATAACAGTGCTTCTCTTCTTTTTTTTCTTTTCTTTTTTTTTTCTTCTTCTTTTTTATTTTTTAGGTGGCAACATTAGTAAAACAAATGGCCCCAAATCACTTTTTCTGTTCTTGGAGGGAGCTGGCATAACCAGGCTGGTAGAGTGCCGTTCAGTCAAAGTGTTCTTCTTCTTTTTTCTACTACATTATTGTCCCTTTCGGGAAATTCAGGCAGATTCCCCCCAGGGAAGTGCATCACCTCGGTGCAGTGCCAACCAATACCTAAACCGTTTTTTTATTTTGTTGGGGGGGAGGGGGGGGTTGGAGGGGGGGGGGGGGGTTGGAGGGGGGGCACCCAATACCTAAACTGTTTTTTATTTTGCTGGGGGGGGGGGAGGGGGGGCAGATAACCCGGAGAGAAACCCCCGATGAGCAGCCCAGTAGCCAGGATGAACTGGTATCGCATATCACAAGCTCATTCTGGGCACGAACCCACACTTCATAGCTTTGACAGCCATTCAGTAGCACAGCAAACAAACAGTTGTTCACACTGTCTCATGCTCAGTAGAATATATGCCCTTTCTGAACACAGCCTGTGACAGTAATCACTACATAAGTGTATGAACGGTGCGGGAAGGGAAGATTAATAACAATAAAGGGAATATCCAGTGAAGCTAAGGATCAACCAGTAGGTCATACCGGTAACCAGTTTCATATTTTGTCTTTATAAATTTCTACTGGTAAAATACCAGTAATTACCGGAGAACGCAGTCACAGTAGTTGAGTTCCTGACTGGCAACCACAGTTTGTCCTGGCTTTCTACCTTACAAGGATTTTAACCCCTCAAGCTGAAACCAAAAAACTTCCTATTTCATCAGTGATCGCGCTAGGAATTTTGAAAACCGGTTCCATCAGGGACTACCCCACACTGTCACTCAACATGTGTGGGAACCGGTCCCACGAAAATTAAAACCAGTGATAAGAATTACACTGCAAATCGACCTTACCTAAACACAATCACAGTGTCACAACACTGTATCGGTATGAGAAGTAAAGATAGCAGCAAGTCCATCGCAAGAACAAAGAAGCCCTGGCCAGTGGGGAACAAAGTATTGTGACAGTAATTAACGTTCGCTGAAACTGGGAACCCCCCACCCCTATCAGAGGCCACAGTGTTTACCGGTCCCAGCAAATTACAACTGGTCCCTGGGACCGGCAGCTCCAAATTTTTTCCGGTATTCTGGTTTTGCAAACAGTATTTTACCGGTAATTACCAGTTAACGCAATCACTGTTCATGCGCTACTGACAGTTCAGCAGCTTGAAGTACATTCCACAGTTCCACACTCAATTTCTAGCCTTCATGCCTAGCATTTTTTCAGAAATATTTTGTAAATAATCGTGGCCTTTGTTTTATCTGATTTTTGATTTTTTTTTTTTTTTTTATTGGGGGGGGGGGGGGGGGGGATTTCTTTTTCTTCATGGTTTATGACCTCTATTCTTTCTTCAGGATCACATCACATAAAAGTTCAGGTTTGAGGAAGCGTTTGGTTCGCCAAGTGTGGCAGTGCTACACATTCAAGGTGTCATCTTTGTTCCTGCTCAACTCTATGGCAATGGAAGGAGACGGTTGTGACTTGTGTACTGAGGGCAGAAGACTCTTTGCAGAAAGTGTCTTTACAATTGCGCTGTGCTAAGGTTTGTACAGTTGTTGGTTTTTGGTGGTGGTGGTTTCTGATTTTGTTCTTGTTGTTTTTTTTTTTCTTTTTCTTGTCTTTTTCTTTCCTCTTTTTGTGTGTTTTTTGTTTGTTTTAGGGCCTTGTTTTGTTTGTTTGAGGGTTTTTTTGGTTTTTTGTTATTGGTGGTGTTTGTGTGTGTTTCCCTAAGTAATTAACATTTTGGGGGTGGTTCGAAAATGATCTGCATTTTAATTGGCAATAAACAGCAGCACAAAATCTACTGTGGAATGTGAGAAAATAGAGGTGTTTTTATTGTTTTGTTTCAGGTGTTGTTAATGCGCTGATCACTCCCCAACACTTGCGCACATTTTATAAAGATGGACAGACGTACAGTAGTGAAACTGACAAGTTACACGGGAAATCCTTGATGTGTGTGGTACATGGTTTTGTTTACTCTACTTCAGGGCACAGTCACAACAGAGCGTGAGAAAAAAACAATGTCAAAATTTGAAAAATTCAAGTACAGCCAACCTGTACTTTTACAGGTGAGTACCTGTTGAGATGGTGTGAAAGGGAGTATGTGTGTCAGTATGATTGTGTTTTGATAAATAGCAGTGGCAAGCCAAGTCTAAATTGGCTGGGGCCAAATATTTGTGCTGGCTTTTTCAGCGTTGCCCCGTCTTTGATATCACCCTACATGGTGGAAAAGGACGTTAAACACCCACCCACCCACCCCACCCGCAAGTTTAAATTGCTGTAGCAGTCTACAAAGTACACTTTGTAACAAAAGAAGCTGTACAGCAGTGTTTATTTAACTACCTCCAGTTTTCCATTTATTATCCTGATTTTGGAGTGGCAAAAGGGGTCATTCCTAACTGACAGTTGCATTTGGTAATTAGACTGTCCTGTCTTGTCTATGGTACACATCTCCCTGTCCATGTACCCCCACTACCACCCCTGTCACCCCCATAGTACAGCATTAAAAATATCATGTCTTTGGTTGAAATTTTCTTCTATGTGGCAGGACTGTTGATTTTATAACTGTTGGAAAGCAGCATTTATCCAAAGACTTTCTTTCTCCTTTTCAGCATTTTTCCTTTATACCGTCCGTCAGGACATCAACTGTAGTACACAAGACGCTGCGCCTGAGGAAGAGAAAATCATTGCCTTCAGGCCACGACACGACACTCTGTCCAAACAGGCCACGAGACAGGTAGGGTGAAATGATTCATTCAGTCACTACAGACTTCAGTACATGTGTGAAAGTGGAATACCCTTGGATGAGTGACTTCTAGAGGGGCCGTAAGTCCAAAACAGTAGCAGTAGTAGTGGTATTTGACAAGGGATTTGTTCCAGTGGTTAAGTAAGGTATCCTGCGCATCCAGAGCCGCTTGGTTCAAATCCCTCATGGGCAGGAACTTGGATGGATTTTTCCTTTCCAAATCAAGTCTAAATCATGTGCAGGCTTGTTTATGGTGCCTGTCCTGCTGTCATGTACACATGCACACCCAAATACAGGTGGTCGTGCTCGAAATCCTATGTCCATCTTTTCAAAGAAGAGTAGGCTGTGGCCCAGTGGCGTGGAAAACAGAAATACTGCTGTCACACACAAGAGTGAATAGCAGGGTGAAGGTTTGCATCTAAAGTAGCGCTTTGCAGCAGCAGGTTTTCACTGCTTCGTCCTCCAGCCCTGCAGCACCATGAGCATTTCAGAAGAACTGGATATATGTTGCGCCAAGCAGAAGTCTACCATACCCATACCATTCCATACCATACCCACACCATAGGATTGTCGTTATTGTTAGTATAATTTGGAGGAGAAGGAATGTTGTAGATATGTTTTGAGGAAGTATGCGCTAGGACAAATCAACAAAACAAAGGCATCAGCGTCTTGGTGTCATTGCAAGAAACAAGAGAAGAAACTACTTTCTGCTGCCAGCAGTTCATTGTCTCCCCCTTTGTTTTCAGCTCTTCAAGATGCTTGATCCGCGGCTAGTCATTGGTGCACATACTCATCATGGCTGCTACCGTATCCATGACAACGGGACACCGGAGTGGACAGTGGCCTCCTTTAGCTGGCGAAACAAGCAGAGTCCTTCATTTTTAATGGTGTGTGTTTGACCAGTCTGCAGACAACATTTTTCATTTAACTCATATTTTAACATCATTTGCCAGCAGAACACCATAATCTTCCGTGTGTTTATAACACATCTTGTTCTGCACATTTGGCTTCCCACTTCCCGCTGCCTGCGTACTTTCAGTTTGAGCTGCTCTGTGCAAGAATCTGTCATAGAGTAACAGTTCGCTGATGGTCATTTTGGAAGGGAGAACACTCCACCTACATGTACTGTTGGATAGATCTGGAAACAGGGACAACTGCTGGGAGACAGGGGTGTAGGTTCCTGCATAGCGTACATGTTCTAATTATGTTGTCATCGTTATCTGTAAGATTTCAAATTGAACGCACCGCGGCCGTCAACTTCGGCCGCTGTTTTAGGGATGTCTACCGTCATTTGCCAGAAGGCCCTAAGCACATATGAATCCATTGTGATAACCCGGTAGGCCATTCTCCCCATTTTTAGAAGATGTGTAGTTGAAAAGAGCATTTCTGTACGTGTATTTTCTGTCTCTCTATAGGCAAGGATTTCAAGCGAAACACACAAGGTTCACCTTTGCCTGATGCCGACGAACTCACAGGTCATCTACATCTACGTCATCGGTGGCATCGTCATTTTGGTCACCACCTTCTTGGCCTTTCCATTCCAATAAGTTTAGGAAAAACCAGCTGATGATGGCTTGTGCTTATAGCTGGTGTTTTTGTGAGAGTTTTGTTTGTTTTGTTTTTTAAACCTTGTATCATCATGATCATAGTCATATAGTGTGCATTTTTAAAATTCAACTCCCCAGTACTTAGCCAAGTCAGTCAACATAATTACAATTTTGTTTTTCATCCTAAAACAGGATGATTATTATGGTTTACTACCAATGTCTTTCAAAGCTGTGACGAGAGAGTCAAGTGCTTCAGCTTATTCTGCATCATACCTTAACAGGTCACAAATTTAAACACGCACACGTGCACCACACCACACACCACATTCTGTACTATCTTTTGTACTAACTACGGACATAATAGGTGTTTTAGTTTAGCAATTGCGAGATTCACATGATGTTTTGTGTCTAATCTGGACAGATGAGTGTAGACACATCTGTGCCTCCCCCGTTAGCCAGGCGCTTGGATTAGATGCCCACTGGGACACGTGGACACATAGAAGCAATGGCAAACTGTTTTCTAGGTACTCTAGGTACTCATCGATGTCATCCTTCCCATTAGTGAAACGCTGGCATTTTTGGACCCTTGGCCGTCAACACAGTCAGGGGGTTGCATCTCTAGTCCGTTCTCACGCTTGAAGTAGTTCCATATGTAATTCATGTTGTCCTCTTCTGCTTGTACTTCTAGCTCTTATTTTTCCAGTGCATGTACCTCGCATCTTTCTCTCTCACGCGTATCTCTCTTTTCTTTCCTCTCTTGCACCTCTCTTTCACGTCACTTATAAATCTACGTCACATCTGGACGATTCTTGGAAAAGAGCATGATACACACCTAGAAACTTAAACAAAACTATCAATAGAATATAAAAAAAAAGCTCAGGTTGCAGCTTTTATTTGTAACACACCTAGGCTTGCTATTTTGTAGATCAGCCCTGTCTTAGTGCTTAGGACAACGCTTTAACTGATTCAGAGTTTGGGAAGGTTTCAAAGGCCTTGTGCTTTCCTTTTTTAAAGAGGTAGTCTCGAGAAAGTCTTGCTATGGATAGGTTGGCCTTTGTAGTTGGGCTCTGGGTAAATTTTGTCGTCTTCTTTCTTCTTCTGCTCGAGTTCCTCAAAATCAAAAGAAGCAAAACGTTTCCTGTTCATAGCCATTGTTTGTTGTATACAGCAGTAATTAGCGAATTGATTAATCTGTAAACACATACTCACACACTTCCCGCTTCTTGCTATAAGAGGTTGATGACATGGACTTAGTCTGTTTTCCTCGTTCGTCTGTAGGCGAGGGTGTCTACCCAGGCAATGGCTGTGGTTTTGTGAATAGCTTGTGTTTACAAGGTCACATGGGTAGCTTTCTGTATTTCCTCTAAAATGCCTTTCAGTTCTACTGTTCTTTTGTTGAATGGTTCCTCTTCTGAGCATATCCTGACTATCTTTGTGGAGACGCTGACTGAATAGGATACTTCTGGTACAGTGGCTTGAAAGGTAGGGCAGGAGCGTGTGATCCATATATGCCTCTTTGCCATCGCTAATCCACCGATAAGGACTGACGGTCCAGTCCTGGAAGTGTTTCATGTCCTTGGGGTCGCCAATATGTCGAGAATATCTCACAATGTTTTATTCACAAACTTCTTTCTAGTCTAAACAATCCTCCCTTCTACCTAATTACAATCCACAGCATGTAATGTGCTGATGTAAAGTTCGCTTCCTACACCGTGTAATGTGTGTCGAACGTAAAGTTTGATCCTACACAGAGTTATATATGTTGAGGTAAAATATGTGCAAGACAGCCATATTGATAGTATGTTTTATTTCTTTCCATCTGGTTCTAGACATTTAAAACTTGGTATTTTTTTGTCGTGCTTATTTGCTGGTAAGCGATGTACAGTAGAAGCCAAACGACAAAATCAGTGTCTTCTAACCACAAGGACTGCGTTTGTTACTGCATTCGTTTGTGTCCAACTGGCATTCTTCACTTTGCCATCCTGCTGCACAAACACGCGTACCCTCCTGGGTAGAGATCAAGCAGGTGCCGCCATTTTGACATGGTAGGGCCGTTCTCTTGACGTTCATCGATGTCCTCCTCGCAGTTCTCTCCCCTCCATCCTCTGGCAAATGCATTTGTAGCCTGTTCCATTGTGGAAATTTCCGCAGACCTGCCTAGACGTTAAACTAAATGGTAAATTATATGTCACGATGCAATGTAGAAGCAAACTGAGTACATCCAGTGTCTTCTGCCACAAGGACTGTGGTGGTGAGAGTGGCTGCTTCCAAGGTGGTTTTCACAGTGAGGCAGAATGTCTTTTTCAACTTTTTCGTGGCTGCATTTTTACACTGCGGTACTGAATTGTCCTCGCTGCACAGGTCCCATCTAAAGTGGAAACTGTGCAGTTTAATATTTTATGTTGGAAATATGTATGTATGTAGAAAAGCATAAGGACGTTTGTTCTCTTCTATTTATTGTACGTCATTTTCGCTACAAGGTTACCGTCGCTTAGGCTTGTCAGTATGGGGCGTGTGGCTGTTGAGGCAGTGCAAGACGACACATGTATTCAAAGAGCCATCCACACACACACTCCACGCACTCAGGACCATGCAGAGAAACAAACACAACGAACAACATGCAGGTTACCAGACTGACGATCGGTAGAGGTTACTTCAGGACAGGGTTTACTCCAGATCCTGCTGCACAAGCACACACACACACATGCACACCGCTCATTCACTCACCATGCTCTCACGTCGTACATCATCATGGCCAGCAGTCCATGGTAACCATTGGCTAATGACAACAACATTATCAAAGGTCACAGTTGTTCCGCTGAACAGTTGATTTCTGCATTTGTATCACTTTTTTCTCTGAAGAAAAAAAAAATCTTTATGGTGGTAAGAAATTCCTAAGAGAGAAAACTTCTACATGTATGTAATTCTTTAAAATGTAATATAATGAATAGAATGCACTAGATTGCACCAATTTTGATCTTTAGTTTTCTGGGGACCCCATTAGAGTGGCACATAATCTTTACACACAGGCGCATTCCTTCTCAACACCCCTCGATTTGACCTTGGGTTTATATGTTCACAAAGCAGGGTTCACGGGGTTTCCAAAATTGTGGTCATAAGCTTTGTTCTTTGTCATCTTTTAGTGAATACATGACAGTCAACAAGATCTTTTTTTTTTCTTTTTTTTTTTTGCATGCTATGGCGATTTTTGACACTGCCAGGTTTGGAAGTCTCGCATACAGCATGGGAGTAACTGTTCATGTTGTGGTAGTAGTAGTAGTAGCAGTAACAGCTGTAGTAGTTGAGACTAGTAATAGGCCATCCAGCCTTTGAACATCCTGTCTTTTTGTTGTCAAAAATCTGATATAAATGATTGTCCTATCAAATTCTAAACACATTTCTGAGATCATCTATAGTCGATTCTTATACAAGTTTGTATCAGGCGCATTTTTTCATGGAAATGAGAGGTCATTCCGGTTAGTAGCAACTCTATTTCTGAAAGAATGTTTCCTAATGTTAGTCTTGTATTGCTGCATAAAATTTTTTCCCCCTGAGTGACTTGTTGAATTGTATTGTGGTGAAAAAAAAAAAATGTTCCTATTCACGTCCACGATCCCTTCAGAGATTTTGAAAGTTTCAAAAAGATTGCCTCTCAGTCCTTCTTCCCTTAATGAATAAAACATTTAAATAGCAGAGCCTTTCATCCTATGGCAAGTTTTTGCATTCATACAATAGTTTAACTCGCACATTGTCGAGGTTAATGTTTCAGTTAGACCTAGTCTTGATAGTTATGTCCATTCTACCACTTAAAAAAAATGCGTTTCTCTCTTCCTTTGCATTAGCAGTCTGGTTATGACAAACATGTCATGCTGTTTGAATTTAATATTCATGTTTTTTGGTGTACAAGAAAGCATGTATATTCTGCTGGTGTGTATGCCCTGCATCACTTTGAATGTGCACCTTCCCGAACATTTACAAAGATGTCATCAGTCTCATCAACAGATTTATTCATGTGTGTTTACTCTGGTGCCAGGATCAGATTATGGATCCTGGGCAGAATCCTTTCATTTGCCTTATATGTGACATCTCTATGTGTATACTTGTAATAAAAATCATGTACAACAGCTCTTTGATTGTGACCAGTTGGCAAATTCTCGCTGCCAGACAAAACGTTCTGGTGTTGGAACGTGTTCAGCCCAAGGGAGGCAAACCTGCCTTGTGATGAACCAAGCTAATGTGTTGCCTCCCTTACCCTGATTGCCTCTTGATATAACTGGTGATCAAAAGAAATTGTCCAAAGAAAAATAAAAGCCAGAACAAAACGGTTTTCCTGAAAATTTCAGATCCTTCACTGACGGTCCCTTGGCGAAGACAAAGTTCTTGTGCACTAAGTATGTGTCAGACTGTTTCATCCAACGATTCAACTATTTACATCATCCTAACTATTTACATTATCCTACCACAGACAGACAAATCTACATTGGATCTTGATATCAGTATACAGCCTTAGTTACTCTTATGAGACCCTAAAAGCTTAATAAACAGCAGTTGTTGCGCATGGATGTATGTTTAAATAAGAAGAGGTAAGCACGTTTATGAAAGTTGGAGTTTTGTTGCATACGGCAAGTGGCAAATTGCACAGTTTTTGTTACATCGAGCTGCTTATTATTTGCCACAAGGCTAACCAAAAAGCCTGAGAAAAACTTCTCTGCCTTTTCTTTTGTTGTTGGGAACATGAGCTGGCAGCAGGGAAACGGTTCACCTTCAAACTCAGTCCCTAGAGATAAATCTGTAGGAAAAACCGAGGCTCTTTGTATGTATACCTTATTTTGTACACGTCATATTTATCATGATAATGGAACTAAAATGAGCACGGCACTATCCAAAACAAAACATCAAAACCAAAGCAAAAATCTTTTTTTCATTAGAAAATGCCTTACCCTCCCCATTGATACGCCAGTATGTGTATTCAAGTCATACACAGCGCAATTGTCCATCAGAATCACTTGTGACAGTCCTTTTGAAGCATTACCGTAAAGTGTTCTTCAAATGTCTGGCTGAAGATGTGAAGTATGAATAAAACAAAGCATTCCAGTTTTCAAGGGAGTCATGAAATTTGTGTGTGTGTGGGAGAGAGAGAGAGAGAGAGAGAGACAGATGGGGGGGGGGGGGGGGGTAGCTTTCACTCGTGCAATAAGATCAACACCATTAACTTTATGGCAAAAGAAAAATAAACTGAATGAAATGTCATTGCCGCTGCTCTCACCGCTGTAACGGATCGAGATAAATAGCGCAGTCCCTGTATTTATTTGTTTTGCTTTTAATTTATGAAGGCTCTAACATTTTAGAATTACATTCGTCTTGTCTCTGTTGTTCCCGGCCAAAGCGTTGTTGCAGTCTCTCTGTTTTCTGTAAACACATGACAAAGTGGACAAATGGCTCGAGATGTTGCTGCCAAATGCCCCAAGTTCTTGCATTTGAGCCATTTCCATGCAAAATTATCAGAAACTCCAGGTTAATCTTTCATTGTGGTCCGTAGTTCTCATCCTGTGACATCCGTCACTCCCCCCCTCCCCCGGCCTGCACACCCCCCCCCCCCACCACCCACCCCTTTCTACCCACCACTCACCCCTCCGTCCACACCCTCTTTCGAACGGAAGGCTCGTCTAGTCTCCACATGACCACCTTGTGCTCAAACATGCCATTCTAAACACTCGCAAACCATTTACACAATTTGTGCAAACCAGCCTCTCATCCTTGCGGCATGATAAGACACAACCTGCTTCAGTTTATGGCATGGTTTGGCCGGCTAGTCTTACACACTCCGTCCGTCCGCTCTCAAGGGAGAGGGGGGGGGCTGTGTGTGTGTGTGTGTCTCTCTCTCTCTCTCTCTCAATTGTCTTTTCTCTCTCTCTCTCTCTCTCTCTCTCTCTCACACACACACACACACACACACATTGGCTGAGTTTTTTCTCTCTCTCACTCTCTCACGCACACACACACACACAGAATTCTCTCTCTCTCTCTCTCTCTCTCTCTCTCTCACACACACACACACACACACACACACACACACACACACACACACACGGGCACACGACACACACTCGTCACCTGACCAATTTCAAGTGTTTAAGTTTCAGAATTCAAAACAAAACCGGCTGGAACGAAACCTAAAACCGTGAAGAGGAAAAATCGCGCATATGTTCACACGCCAAAGTGCAATACACAAACTGACGCTGACAAACACAAAAGCAGTTACACGACGAAACTGGAAAGTAGGAGGAAGATGAAAGAAAGTGTCGGGGGGGGGGGGGGTCCGTTTTGTTGGCTCTCTCTCTCTCTCTCTCTCTCAGGGAGCCGGGGTGGCCGAATGGTAGAGCGTTGGACTTTCAATGTTCGGGTCATGAGTTCGAATCCCGGCTGGGGCCAAATATTTGTGCTGGCCTTTTTCTCGCTGCCCCGTCTTGATATCACCCTTATGTGGTAGAAAAGGACGTTAAACTCCCAAACACACACACACACACACTCACACACACACACACCCTCTCTCTCTCTCTCTCTCTCTCTCTCTCTCCGGCTCTCTCTCTCTCTCTCTCTCTCTCTCTCTCTCACACACACACACACACACACACACACTACCAGCAACACTCCACTGCCTGATGCTCGCTCCCCTCTCCCCTCCGAGAGGGTTCGTGTCTATCTTGTCAACAAAGCTTCAAACCGCTGACGTCCACACACTCAACACACGAGCTGCAATCTCCTTGGCAAACGTGCAAATGTACATTCCCTGTCTGAACCCGGCTTTGTTTGTGCCCACCCCAAATACTAACCTATATCTCTCTCTCTGACCTTCAGAGAATGGATGTATTCCGTGAAGCACTGTCCTCGTAAAAAAATCCTCGAGCTTTGACTGAATTGAATCTTTTATCTCTCTGTTCAGTTGGCGCAGATTTCGAAAACGCCAGTTTCGTCACGTCATTCGGGAGACGACCATTGCCGAGCTTGATCTACTAACTCAGTTGGTAATGTTTTATTTGGGTGTTAGGAA
This sequence comes from Batillaria attramentaria, assembly GCA_018292915.2. Classification (NCBI taxonomy): domain Eukaryota; kingdom Metazoa; phylum Mollusca; class Gastropoda; family Batillariidae; genus Batillaria; species Batillaria attramentaria. Next base: position 5,538 of record JACVVK020000126.1, on the reverse strand, counting down.
AATTTTCGGAGCTTTCTATCCGCAGAATAGTTTTTTGTTTTTTTTTTTGTTTGTTTTTTTTTTTTTTTTGGGGGGGGGGGGGTATGTTTTGGAGAAATGTATGAACACTGAGTGTTAATATTTTTTTGAGAAAAAAATACTGCACAGCTAAATTGGCATCAGTTAGTTGTGATTTCCGAGTAAATTTGATCATGCATACATGTTCACTCTGTCTCTCTGTGTGTGTGTGTGTGTGTGTGTGTGTGTGTGTGTGTGTGTGTGTGTGTGTGTGTGTGTGTGTGTGTGTGTGTGTGTGTGTGTGTGTGTGTGTGTGTGTGTGCAGTGTGTGTGTGTGTGTGTGTGTGTGTGTGGTGTGGTGTGGTGAGTGGAGGGATGTGTGTGTGTGTGTGTGTGTGTGTGTGTGTGTAGGGTGTGTGTGTGGTGGGGTGGGTGGGGGATGTGTGTGTGTGGTGTGTTTGTGAGTACGCGTGTGTGTGTGTGTGTGTGTGTGTGTGTGTGTGTGTGTGTGTGTGTGTGTGTGTAGGGTGTGTGTGTGGTGGGGTGGGTGGGGGATGTGTGTGTGTGGTGTGTTTGTGAGTGCGCGTGTGTGTTTGTGCGCCTGTGCCGTGTGTGTGTGTGTGTGTGTGTGTGTGTGTGTGTGTGTGTGTGTGTGTGTGTGTGTGTGTGTGTGTGTGTGAGAGAGAGAGTGCGTATGTGTGATTGTGCGCCTGTGGCGTGTGTGTGTGTGTGTGTGTGTGTGTGTGTGTGTGTGTGTGTGTGTGTGTGTGTGTGTGTGTGTGTGTGTGTGTGTGTGTGTGTGTGTGTGTGCGTGCGTTGGTAATGTTTTATTTGGGTGTTAGGAAAATTTTCGGAGCTTTCTATCCGCAGAATAGTTTTTTTTTTTTTTTTTTTTGGGGGGGGGGGTATGTTTTGGAGAAATGTAAGAACACTGAGTGTTAATATTTTTTTGAGAAAAAAATACTGCACAGCTAAATTGGCATCAGTTAGTTGTGATTTCCGAGTAAATCATGCATACATGTTCACTCTGTGTGTGTGTGTGTGTGTGTGTGTGTGTGTGTGTGTGTGTGTGTGTGTGTGTGTGTGTGTGTGTGTGTGTGTGTGTGTGTGTGTCTGTCTGTCTGTCTGTCTGTCTGTCTGTCTGTCTGTCTGTCTGTCTGTCCGAGTGTGTGTGTGTGTGTGTGTGTGTGTGTGTGTGTGTGTGTGTGTGTGTGTGTGTTTTGGGATGCATCGTGGAGCTGGATGATATATTTTCCTTGGGGAAGGGCCGCGTTGGCGGTTATATATTTTAGCTATAGCAAAACTTCCCGGTGACATTAATTTCCACGGGTATGTATTACAGGGTGGAACCGGCCCCATCCCCACCCCAAACAAACCGCGGGGTAGACCAGGCCAGACTGGCGACGGAATGCACACGTACCCGAGTGGCAGTCAAGAGCTTGGGATCGCAGGCGTGAGACCAGGAACCTCTACATCCTCTCTACCCCCCACCCCCACCCCCTCTCCCTGTCTCTCTCTCTCCCCCTCCCCCCGCCCTCCCTCTCCCCTCCTCTCCACCCTGTGATGATGTTACGGAGCCGGCGTGCGTGTTAGCCGGGCATTGTTGGGTCACCCTGTCAAGCTAAGTAGATGGCTGGAATATTGTGGGAGGGATTTTGGGGTGGGTCGGGATTCGGTGAGGTGGAGTGGGGTGTATGCGGTGGGAAATCATAAGGGGCTTAGAGGTAGTAATGCTTCAGTGCAGGTTGCTGACGCGTGGTCAGCGTACACAGTTTAGGCAGCTTTCCGTGAGTGTGCGCTGAGAATAAAGCTTTCTAAAATATTACAGAATGAAATCCAGCACTCTTTGGGACAACGTTTATACTGCCGTCGTGATGAGCTTCCATAAAATTGTGGCTGGGCGATTTTTGTGCATAGGGATGAAAAGTGCAGAATAAGAATCAAGAAAACTTTATTTTTCAACGGTAGAGGTGATTAACGTAAAACAGCCAATTTTCATACCTGCCGTTGCCAGCCAGTTCTAGTAATGTCTATTCTAGTAATGTCTATCTAAATATCACACACACACACACACACACACACACACACACACACACACACACACACTCTCTCTCTCTCTCTCTCTCTCTCTCTCTCTCTTTCTCTCTCTCTCTCTCTCTCTCACACACACACACACACACACACACACACACACACACACACACACACACACACACACACACACACACAAAGTCCCATGTAGAGCAACAGGAACAAAACAGAATAAATTTTTAGCTTGGTGCTTGCCTGATTTAAGTTTGTAGAAAATTTGCAGCCAGTTGAAAAGCGTCCGTTTTGAAATAAATGACTAGTAAGCAGACACTTGGGAATCATGTCGGTACGGCATATTTGTATTATATACTCGTTTTAAACGTGTTTATAAGCTACATTGAAACTTTCACATAAGTTGTATTTTTAATTACATTTTTTAAACATATTTGACAGAAAATGACACGCGCACATAGTACAAAACAAAACACCAAGGTCACAATACAAAGGCAAGAACAAAAACAAAACCAAAAAAAAACAAAACAACAACAACCAAAAAAAAAAACAATGCTTCAGTACAGAGACGAAAAGAAAAGTAAAACCAGACGAAGGACATCAACGGAAAGGCTGTTCAGTGAGGCCCTTGCTACACAAGTCTATTCTACACTGACAGAAGGTTAATTGAACTAATCATGTAAGCTCTATGTACAAACACACGTGCGTGTACACATCACCTGCAGCTTGTACTAGTTAAGTTGTTCAAAGACCCCAAAAATGCGAAATACTCAAACATCGTAAGTATAGACGTGTACGGTTACGATATGTCCACGCGGACGGGTCATTGCCAGCACCAACTGAACTCACACTCCCTACTGCATGTTTACTACAGTAAAGTTTAACATGTTCTTTTCTCCTTTCCTCTCTTCTTCCTGCTCCCCTTTTTCCCCTACGTCTTTACATTTCAATTTTTTTTTTTTTTCACGCCAATTTCTCCGGCATGTTTGTATGTAAACTGGCTTAGACGAGCACGTACATAAGTTTTTACCTGTTGTGCTCTCTTACAATGTAATGCTACTTACTGTTTGACGGCGATTCTTCTGTAATTTTTTTTAAATGTTTAAACCAAACTTTCAATATCACAATATCACCGGCGAAAACTGAACTCACATCCGTTTTTGCATTTTTTTTTTTCTCTCAAATTGGCTGAGCGATTATGTCTTCTTTTGCACGCTAGGTTCTGGATCGAAATCAACTGTGACAACCGCGTGTGGTGCATGTTCCGTAATCGTCGGCACATCATTGTGAAGACTCTATTTATTCTCCTCCAGAGACCTCGTGCCAAAATTTCCAGAAGTCCAATAACAAACAAAAAAAATCATCTGTGTTTCACTGACATCCCTCCCCCCCCCCACCCCCTCTTCCACGATTGTGTGGACTATCTCTTGCACATTTCAAGCAGTCTAATTGGGAAGTCCCGTACGATTCTGAGGTAAGTCGACCATCAAGTGCCTTTCAAATCCGTAACGCTTAATTACGCCGGTCTTGTGTCCAGGCAGACAAAGGTAGAAGTGTGGAGTAATGTGTGCGCAACTTCAACATACATTGGATTCAAAAAAATGAAATATGTTATTTATTCCTCCAAAAGAATCTTAGCTAATCGGATCGTACTTGCAGATTCATGTCTTCTTGTAGTGAATGTCTATGCCCCTAATACTACCCAAGAAAAGTTACAATTTTTTTAGGAGGTAATTGATAAGATTAAGAGCCTTTCACACGCAGAAGATTTAGTGGTGTGTGGAGATAAGTCGACCATCAAGTGCCTATCAAACCCGTGACGCTTAATTACGCCGGCCTTGTGTCCAGACAAAGGTAGAAGTGTGGAGTAATGTGTGCGCACCTATTACCCATACACTACTACAAGTAGATTTCGTTTCATCATAGAACGTACTGTGGGCGGTGTTTTTTTTTCGAATGTGATTTGTACAGCTGGCGACAGGCATGGACGGAATGAGAAGGTCAGCTTATCCCAGCCACGCCCGTGTGTCACGCGGGGTGTTTGAGATTTCCTTCAGTCTCGAGTAGGACGTCAGGTGTCCAGCCTCCTGGGTATGAACAATAGGTCAGCCAACAATAGTCATCCCGCTGGACGCTGGTAGGGCTATGTGTGTGTGGATGGATTGAGCGAAGGAGAGATTAGAATTGGTTACGGCGCCAGGAACCGGGGGATGCAGGGCAGGGCATCCAGTTTGGTGGGTTTTCCGTCACAGTGGTCCAGGGCCCCGGGTACAGACCTTACGTCATCTGGTAAAAGGGTCTAAGTGCCTTGAATTTGATAGGCGCTTGGGCACTTCTTCAGATGACAGTAAGGATGTAACACAGTTCAGTGCTTGGGTGTCGCTGTGTGTGTCCCGGTACTTGTTGGATGTTGAGGAAGAATGGGGTGGGGTTGGGGGGGGGGGGGGTGCAGGGGAGGATTTGTTCAGGAAGCTTTAACTTTCTGAAGGGTCCTCACTGGGCTGTTGTTGGCGTTTGTTGGCGTTATCCGGCAGGCATTGTATAACAAGGATTACTGAAAGTGAAATTCTCCAGCTCGGCTAGTTTGGGAAGGATGCTGAATCCTTGGTGGCGGACAGGTATGGCAACCATCACTGCCCAAGGTCGCTCCCTCTCAAAAGTCAAAATCAGGTTAAGAGTCTCGAGACTAAACCTGGGCCCCGCATGTAGAACTCGAGGTTAATTTAACCCACGGCTACGTGCCTACCCAGACTAGGACAAAAGAAACACAAAAACAAAATTAAATACAAAAAAGGAAGCGAAGAAAGGTAGGAAAAATCCTTCTCTAACGGCTTAGGCACCATAGTGGAATGGACCCGCTTCCTGGTTAAACAACACCCCCCCCCCCCCCCCCCAAAAAAAAAAAAATTAACCTAGAGCTAGTTTCACATGGTGCATGTGTTATTGTTTCACATGACACAAGCAGACACCGAAGGAAGCAAAAGAAATTACGTGAACACGAGAACATGTAATTGTGTTACCTTTTTTCCACCACACACAAGGGTGATATCATAGATAATGAAGAAGTTAAGCCAGCGGCATACTTCTTTTTACTCCCAGCCGGGATTCGACCGAACCAGTCGAGTATTAACAGTCAAAGACTTTACCATCTCGGCCTATCCGGGGTACCCCGTGTTTATGAAAGATTTGCACAAAAACCCTTGGCTTGCGAAGCAATATTGCGAGTTTGTTTGTTCTCTCTCTCTCTCTCTCTCTCTCTCTCTTCTCTTTCTCTCTCTCTCTCTTTCCTCTCTCTCTCTCTCTCTCTTTCTTCTCTCTCTCTCTCTCTCTCCTCTCTCTCTCTCTCTCTCTCTCTCTCTCTCCACTCCTACCTTCTTTTCTACCTACAGATCGTTCACCGTTGTATACATGTATATGAAATGGTTTCACAAAGAAACGTTGGGCGCTGACTTCTAGTCTGCTCAGTGTGTGCAATGTTTGATAACATCCATTTGTGCA
>JACVVK020000125.1:1375000-1455651 GCA_018292915.2 Batillaria attramentaria | reverse complement strand
GAGGCAACGGAGTGAAACTAGAGGGAGTGCTGCGTTAGATCTGAATCTCACGGCTGTTTGGATAAACATATACACAGACAGTAACCAGTCTACGAAGGTGAGAATGGTCCTGCTGTGTTTCCCCCTGCTGATTGCATCATGATAGACTTTTAGGATATTATTTTCCCTGGACTTTGTCATGTTGTTGCAGAGCACTGAACAAACCTGTATGCTAGACAGAGGTGTGTGCATTGGTGCAGCAGGAAGGGTGGAGGGGTGGGGGGCCCGAAAAGCTGGGCACACTGTGCATTTTGCTGTGTCGCATGTGCTCATTGGTCTGTACATAGGTGTTTCAAGTATGACCTCAGGCAATATAGAGATAGATCTCATGAAAGACATCACCAGCAGTAAATGCAGTAAGCCTGCAGTACAGCTGAAGTCAGTTGCATACCAAAGTGTTCTGTGTGTGTTTGAACAGTCTGTGAAATAACATGCAAGGTCAGTACAAATGAGGACTAAACAGAAACCATGCACAGCATCACGAAATGTTTTATCTTTTGGAACTGACTCGCAGGGTAAATCTGCACACTGGTGGATGAAATGTACATAACAAGATTCAACTTTTACTTTCACTGCTTCAGGATGAATATTTCCATAAAACTGGCAAATATGCTTTGAAAATCAAACATGAGGCTAGAAATAGATGAATGGTGTCCCTTTGGGATACAGTTGTCTCCCCGTTTGTTTCCATTGATGATAAGTTTGTGCTCATTGCATTCTGTATTCAATATCCTTTCAGATATTATACTGTTATTAATATAAAATGAGGGGTATGTGTACAGTAAACCTAAGACTGATTGTACCCACAAACTGTCATTTTTTTCAAATAGTTCTGCAAAGGAAAGGGTTATTTGTTCCACCTGAGCATTACTACAGGCTCTTGATTTTGCTTAGTAATTGTTGTGTTAATAAATCCGCTCTGGAAAAACAAAAATCTCTTTCCGTCTCTCTCTGACCTCCCATATGGCTTTAGGTGTCAAAGAAATTCTCTGAGTAAAGCACGGTCGAAAACTATGTATCTGATTGTATAACTAAAAAAAATCCAACAATAAAAAATCAAAACATACAAGAACAACAACAACAAAACACATTACTGTGGAATTTGACATGGACTGAAATCAGTATGTGTACTTTCATCATATTAAGTCACCAGAAAGTGTCTTTGCTTCAGGTGGCGTGGGGGGGGGGGGGGAGTGGGAAGACAGCATAACTTTCAAGCATATGCCAGTGTTACGAGCGTGGCTGTGCCTCTTGTTTATATTTTGTTTGTATGCTGTAGGATAACAGCTGTAATGCTTTTTTTGTAGCTTTGGTGAGATAGAGAAGTCGCTTTGTTTAGTTTATATTCTTTCATAGTAATGTAAATCTGTTTCCCGTGCATGATCCAGAAGTTTCTTTTGTTATCACGAGTATTCGAGAAGTGGTGACCTTGTTTTGGCTGCCCCCTTTTACCCTCGGGCGACGGTATGCACTTCGGGCCTAGGGCTCAGTCGCTCGGTAATCTCGTGCAAATCGCTTTGTTCTGACCTGTTTACGATTAGAAGGTGTTATATAACGCGCCTAGGTTCGGCGGGCAGGTACTTGATTATTCTGGATTCTTCTTTAGTTTTAAAATAGCAATAGTGTGATTCACGCTTTGATTTTGATTGGTTCTGTTATAAGAGTGGTCCAGAATGTACTAGAATGCCGTTACTGTATATAAGGCCCGGAGATGTGTGTGTGTGTGTGTGTGTGTGCACGAGAGAAGCTTGTAATTGCGAAGCTTGAAAGTGCTGTGTAACACCAGAGGTTATTCCGAAAATGTATTCTTAGCAACATTCAATGCAGATAAAGCAAATGTTCTACTGGTTGTCTTATTTCCCTTTCATCCCTATTCCTGTGACCTTGACCCCTCAGGCCAAGGTTACCCACATTATGCACATGGAAGTATTTCATACACACTGCATGTGTCGTAAGCATCCTATTATGGCACGCAAATAACAAATCCCACACCCTCAGACCGCGAAAACAGTAATGTCCCACCACCAGACAACCAAAACAAAACCCCCAACAATTCAGCGGCTGGGTGTTTGGGAGTTTTCCGCCATATATGGGTGATATCAAAGATGGGGCGATGAGAAAAAGGCAAGCACAAAATATGGTCGAAGCCGGGGTTCAAACTCACGACCCGAGCATTGAAACCCCAACACTCTACCGTTCGGCTATCCCGTCCCCCTATTTACTGGAAATCAGACAGACGAAAACGGGGTATAGAGAGTGATTTCATGCATTGACCATTGGGTGGTGATCTTTTATTTGCAGGCTCTTAATATAATTTAATCAATTTAAGTGTTACAGTGATTTTGTCTTAGTTCTTTACCTGCACCCCAAAACAGGAATTAACAACAGTAGCGGACTGTTTCACACTGCCTTAGAATATAGAGCAAACCTGTCTCTTTAAAATAATATTTTTGGAACGCTGGCCATTTTCTTATCACTTCGTTGTGGTGGGGTCGTTAAATCCCAATTAACCAACCATATATGTGAAGATCAAAATGACTTTGAAAGAGACAACTGTGCGAAAGTGGTTGTCCATTAGATATGGTGGTGTGTTATTGTGGTGACTGGATTGTAATATTGTTGCACCAGACAGCGGGGGTGGGGGGGGGGGGTAATTGGTAGACAATGGCAATTGGATTACTTGTGGGGATAGTTTTAAGTGCTGTTGAAGGAATGTAGGAAGTGATTGTTGGGTGTCAGAAGGTGTTATGCCTGTAACAGTGGGGTGGTAGGCTTGTGATTTTTTAATGTTTCTTGCGCCTGCATGGGTGTCGTTAGTGGACTGCAGGTTTTGGTACATATATAGTGGGGTAGAACTGTCGTTACTGTATGTTGGTTGTTGGAGAGGAGTTTGGAGGGGGAGGGGGCTGGATGGCGTCTGTACCTTGAAGCCTGTAAAATGGCGTGGTGGTGTGCATGTGAGGTATGTGGGGCCGTTATGGGTTGAATAGTGTGTGCAAGTTGGTCAGTGTACAAATGTCCTACTCTGAGGGTTCAGGCTGTAGATCGGTGGGAGTGGTGAATGTGTTCTTGGGTATAAGTGGGGTACGGTACTGAAGGTTTGTTCTGTCATTTGTGATTTGAGTTAGGAGTTACCAGCTTACACAAGTTTGACTGTAGTGTTGGTGTTAACCGTGCGATTTTACATCAAATTATGCACTTAGTTTGTATGTCTTTTAGGCGGGTTGTGTTTGTATGTGAGATAGAGTTCTGGGGAGGGAAATATAGAGGGAAAGAGTCTGTGGTGTGGAGTGGGTGGTGTTCGCGAGTTTGACTGTGGCGTGGGGTGTTGGGGGTGTGGAGGGTGGTTTGAATGCAGTAATAATGGAATGTGTGAATACCGATGAAGCTGAGACTCATAAGGAAAACAATAATAATATATTATTTTTACAGTCAAACCTGTGTACGCTGGTCACCCAAGGGACTGAGTCAAATTGACTGGCTTAGACAGATGACCGGGTTATCCAGGATGGCATGTCAACAGCTAGTATGTAACCCAATGGGTACTTAAGTGGCGCTCAGCTATTCCCCCGCCACCCTCTCTTTTTTTCACTGACCACAGACTTGCATTAAAAATAGAGACAGATTGAGCCCTTCACGTTTATTTAGCTCTGTGCCGGTAAGCCTCGCTTGCAGCAATCGGTTGACTGACTGAATCGTTTGCAGCATACTAAAGAGTGCGATGTAACTAAACTGAGGGTGGGTGGATGTTTGGGGGTTTAACGTCCTATTCCACCACATAGGGTGATGTAACTAAACTGCAACAACCCATAGACAAGTGTGTGTAAGAACAGAGAGACTCAAACACAGAATTTTGATGTGAACACAGAACATTCCAACTTTACAGCATTGGGTTTAATCGCCAGTGCGGATGACTGCTTTCTGGCTAAGTATAGTTCTCCACATAGACCATTTGGCCTTGAATGTATGTCTGTTGCAGCATATTAAAGTGTGCGATACAAATAACCTGAAATAATCCATAGGAATATGTGTGTAATAACAGATAAACCCAAACACAGAACTTTGATGTAAACACGGAACGTCCCATCATTACATACAGCATTTGGGTTTAATCGCCGGTGCAGAAAACAGTGTTTTCTTGCTCAGTATAGTCCTCTACTGAGACCAGTTGACTTTGAATGCATGTGTTTTGCAGGATGTTAAAGTGAGGGATGCAAATAACCTGAAATAAACCATAGGCAAATGTGTGTAAGAACAGAAAAACCCAAACACAGAATATTGATGTGAAGACGGAACGTCCCAACTTTACATACAGCATTTGGGTTTAATCGCCGGTGCGGAAGGCATTGTTTTCTGGATAAGTGTAGTTCTCCACATAGGCCATTTTGGCCTTCAGTGTATGCCTTTTGCAGCGTATTGAAGTATGCGATGCAAATAACCTGAAATAACCCATGGCAACAGGGTGTAATAAGAGATAAACCCAAACACAGAATTTTGATGTGAACACGGAACGTCCCAACTTTACATGCAGCATTTGGGTTTAATCGCCGGTGCAGAAAACAGTGTTTTATGGCTCAGTATAATCCTCTGCTGAGACCATTTGACTTTAAATGCATGTGTTTTGAAGGATATTAAAGTGTGCGATGCAAATAACCCGAAATAACCCATAGGCAAATGTGTGTGACAACAGGGAAATCAAAACACAAAATTTTGATGTAAACACGGGACGTGTGTAAAGTGTTTAAAAGTCACACAGTCGCACAAGTGCAAAATGGGAACATTTCCAAATTCTTGCAAACAATCAATTTTTTATACGTTTTTCAGGGCGTAGAACACGATTTTGCTCTTAGTGCAATGTGGGAACGTTCCATCATACACCTCGGTTCCCTCTTTGGAGTTGAGATTTGTGTCTCAGTACCATTATTACACAAATGACACGTACACACACACACACGCACACACACACACACACACACATGACATGATAATCACTAAAACAACTGATCAATCGATCAGTCAGCAGAACAATCAATCAAATAGATTAATTAATCACCAGGCCAACATCTTTTAGGTCCGTTGATAATGTTTGTGTCTGCCTAGGAACTGTTTACTGCCAGTAGGTGAAATAAATTATAAAATCAAACAACAATCCGTCAATCATTCATGATCAGTCAGTTCATACATCTCTCGGTCGGTTTTGATTGTTCGTTCAGTTGGATGGCTCCAACCCTGTTCCGGGTCCGTCGATAACTCTGTGCCCCTACGACGACGGCCAAGTCGGGCTAACCCGGCGAGACCGAGCCGAGCTAAGTGATACCCAAGAAAGAAAAAACAAAAATACTCGGTGACAAGGAAAGTGGACAGTTGCGGACAACTTTGAGGTCCCTGTGTTATTTCACAATATGCACAGAATCGGCGAAAACTGTCGCATTCACCAGCACAGTACAATTTCGGCCTGTTTCGAGAGTATTGCCTGCATGAGTCGTATCTCTTACCGCAACAAGCACGCATTTTTCGTGGCAGAGCACAAAGCTGCCACGAAAAATGCATGCATGCTGCGGGGGACAACTGATGCAGGCAATAATCTCGAAACAGGCTGAAAATGTACTGTGCTGGTGAATGCGACAGTTGTCACCGCTTCTGTGCACATTGTGAAATAACACATGGACCTCAAAGTTATTCGCTACTGTCCACTTTCCTTGTCACCGAGTACTCCCCCCCCCCCTCCCCTTCTTAGGTATCACTTATCTCGGCTCGGTCTCGGTTAGCCCGACTTGGGCGTCGTCGCAGGGATTTCGAGTTATCGACGGACCCAGAACAGGGCTGGGACAGCTCAACCATGCATAATGGCGCAAGTTTATACAGTATCAGCAATGATTATGTCAGCATTGCGAAGCGATCCATCAGAACTGATGATGAATATTTAACTCAATTCCTACCAAGTAAGTTTAGGGGTTGTGCACAGGTGGCCTCACTAAGAAGAATCATGATTAATACATGGTCTGCATGGGTTTAAATTTGGCTTAGTGGGAGTGTTACACTTTGATTATACTCGTGTTTTGTTGCAATAAGAACCGTCAAGGAACCGTTACTCTTGCCTCAGTGGCGGATTTTCGCATACAAGGCCAACACCGGAAAAGGGTAGAAAACGTGGGATACACAAGCGCGGTACGGAATATGCTATTACGTAAGGCGGCCTGAGACTGGTTCGCGAGAACGTGTCCAACAATGACGACCTTGCTAAACTACTGGAGCCGGGACAGTCGAGCGGTACTGGTAGAGGATTGGACTTTCAATGTTCGGGTCGTGAGTTCGAGCCCCTGCTGGGGTCATATATTTGTGCTGGCCTTTCTTTTTTTTCCCCCTCGTCTTCCCGTCTTTGATATCACCCATATATTATGATGGAAAAGGACGTTAAACCCTGAAACACCAACCCACCCCTTGCTAAACTACAACATAAAATCACTGGAAAGAAAGAAAAGATCAAGCTGGGCCCGCATGCAAAAGTCGAGGTTAATTTAACCCACGGCTAGGGGCCTAACCCAGACTAGGACAAAAGAAACCCAAAAGCAAAATTGAATAAGAAAGGAAGCGAAGAAAGGAAGAAAGAAATCCTATAACGGCTTAGGCACCTTGCTGGAATGGGCCCGCTTCTTGATTTAAACAACAACAACAACAACAAAAAACAGAAAATTTAACCCTAGAGCTAGTTTAGTTCGAAGTTAGACTCTAACCCAGGACTAAAAGCCCTAACCTCGACTATTACATACGGGCCAAGGCCAGGACATGAGGCAGCAAATTCAGTCATTAAATGCACTGACTAGGTTTGTGAACAATATTGTGGACGTTCATAATCATACTCATCGACACACAACTGTGATACTGGCGCATGGCACGCCTGTCATAACACGATCATAGCAACAACTTAGGGCTGTAGTCGTATTATTGTAGTGAGCCTGATGACGAACTGGCGTGCTGAACACCTACGCGTCCGGAAATGGCGGCAAGTGTTTGACACTTGCTGGTCAAAACTTACATTTCGCTGCCCGCATTGCATGTGTGTGTGTGTGTGTGTGTGTGTGTGTGTGTGTGTGTGTGTGTGTGTGTGTGTGTGCGTGCGTGCGCGTGCCTGCGTGTGTGTGTGTGTGTGTGTGTGTGTGTGTGTGTGTGTGTGTGTGTGTGTGTGTGTGCACGCGCGCAGGTGTGTGTGTGGGTATTGGCGTGACTGCTGTGTCAAAACCGAAAAACAAGCGGTGATTTGTTTTTTTAATTTTATTATTGTTATTGGGAGAGGGAAAAGTGGGAGGGGGCGAAGTGGGGCGGGGGTCCTCAGTCTCCCAGAGAAACGGGGTTATGTAAATGAGAGTAATTCTGATAAAACATGACGTTTCTACTGCCTTGTGATGGGCAGTTAACTGAAGTGTTTTTTTTTTGGGGGGGGGGGAGGGGGAGGGGGTGAGGAGGGGGGAGGGGGAGGGGGTGAGGAGGGAACCGCTCTGTGTAAATTTCTCCCTCCAGACTGAAAACTGACGTACCCGTCCAACCTTCCGTAACCTCAGTTAAAGATTTACACGTTCAATACACATACTTTTCATTTATACTGAAGTAACAGATGGGTGTTTGAGGGTTTAACGTCTTTTTCCCACCACATAAGGATGACATCAAAGATGGGGCAAAGATCAAAAGGCCAGCACAAATATTTGCCCACCCCCCCTCCCCCCGCGAATCGAACTCAAGGCCCGAGTATTGGAGGTCCAACGCTCTACCGCTCGGCTATTCACCGGCTCCGCCCTCATACTGAAGCATCACTGTGATCATCGACTATAACTTTACAACATCAGCAACAACTGACAACATTTGAAAAAAACAACGACTTACAATAACAGTTTCAATTGACTCAGGCTAAAAATGCCCATACCGTAGCGGTTTGTTTGGTGTGTGTGTGTGTGTGTGTGTGTGTGTGTGTGTGTGTGTGTGTGTGTGTGTGTGTGTGTGTGTGTGTTTTCAGCCAGTTCACTGAGTTTCGCCCACGACGCAATGCACGAGTGCCGTATTTCAAAAGGTTTGGTCAGAGAACCCCTCCCTGGTTTTCCCGCCTTTCTCCTGGTGTGGCCGACAATCTCAAGAGACTGAAGGTCAGCAAGGTCACATCAAAATGATTCATAGCTAACCCTCCGAGAATATTATATGCGTGAGAACGAAATGGAGGCGGTTCTTTTTGTCGGCCGGGACGTCATTTCCTATCCGCAAAAATCACTGACCAAATGGAACCACGATTTCAGATCAAGTTTCTTCTACAGCAAATACAAAACTGAAGGTCTTGAAAACGAGACTGACAATGAAGACGGAGCTGACATCTATCACAAGAAAGACAAACTAAAGATGATTCTGGCACCGCACACAAATTTGCTGATTATGAATCATGACTTTCAGTCACAAGAAAGGGCGACAGCGGTTATCGTGCATGACGATTTGGAGAAGAAAGGTTCGCTTGCCACAGTATTAGGCATAACATGAGTATCGTTTACACTGAACGTAAAACCAAGATCATGTTTTGGACATAAAACATTTATTCTACGTAGGAACTGAAAGAGACAGTTGCAGCTAGGCCAAGGAACTTGGAAACGTAACGCTAAATGAAGTCTGCAAAACACAGACACAACTTTTGAACGGGCAGCGTTGTTCAGAATTGTCGCCGGTTCAGTACTTCACAAAACAATGAAACAAGCATCGTTGCAATAGGATAATTGGAAGAAAAGTCGTGTTGAACTTACCGATGGTGGAGAGGAGAAAGAGGTGAAACAGCCAAGCTCTAGTCTCCATTTCCCCTTTCCAGTCAGTCGAGATAATCAAATCGTATCTCCAGCGCTAATTAAGTATCAAGTTCCTTTCTGTGTCAGTCTCTCACTTGTCCACTGGGACCGGCGCTCTGTCTAGCTTTCTTGTCACCGTGGCCAATGTGTCGCCTATCAGCAACCACGTGCATAGGCAAGTACGAGACAACGTACGCCGGTTTGTCACAGTGCAGTGTACAAGTGGCGTCTACAAAATGCAGCTCGCGAAATTACACTGCATCAGTCTGCTGGTGTGCCTTCGTCCTGTCCTGTCGTCTGCGTTTCCCGCTAAGGCGGATCTGGTAGACTGTTTCTTGGCACAGCGCGGACGTGTGGCAGTAACGTCGGTCGCAAAATCCGTCCACTTAGTAACACTTGTACGCCCTGCGATGTGTGTTCCTGAAGACTGAAATTAGTACACACAAAAAGCTTGTGAATTCGTGGTTGGTTTTTTTTGTGGTTTTTTTTTTTGTGCCGATTTTGCGCTCTAAATGTTTTGACCGTAACTGAACTCTCGATCGGGCGGCAAAGAACACAGCACTGCGCGTTTGTGATGCCGGCGATATTTCTCAAGCTTTCACATCAGAGATGGACGATCTAAACAGCTTTTTTTAGTTCTTCAAGTCGTAGCGCAGAAGACGGCAGTATTCGGCTGATGCAATATATCCGTCTCAACTGAAACGAACTATTTCAACAGCTTTTTCGAGGATTTTTGCGGTTGTTTTTAAAGAAATGTTTGTTAATTCCTATTGCAATGAATCGTTCGCTTCAGACCCGTTTCCAAGAAACGGCTAAAGAACTGCCTTTCTGGTCTTCTCCTGGTGCGTACAAAGACAACTGAGGAGACAATTTCAATCCAACCACGTCTGTCCACATTTACATCCCCCACTCGGTCGCTGTGGGATGTTCCACTGTCAATGTCCTACACGAAAACGCACTCCTCACAAACCCGATGAGACCTTGCTGTTACAGCAAGCTCAGCTTCAGTTTCAACACTTTCGTTCACACTGACTACAACCGGCCATCCCTTCAGTAATGATGCAAATGTGTGTGTGAATATGCTATTCTCACGCGCGCATCAACGCCAAACAGCCAGCGAGCGTCTCGAAAACTTGCATCTATAGTGCAAAGCCGACAACCAGCGAGAGAATTTCTCATAACGTTCGACTCACTGACGACCCGATGGGGTCCCAGAGCTGCTTAAGACCATTAGAAACCGGATTTACAGCAGCTCAGTCCTCGGATGCGATGCCGGCCGAGCTGGGGGCGTGAATAATCGAAATAATCGAAATTCTCTCCAAACAATTGAAGCGTTTGGGTGTCAACTTGTTGCCGCCTACTCTGGCTCCCTCTGGCCTCCGCTGTTCGCTGTACTGTGGTGGTGAACAGCCACTCGACGCCCTACTGTCCGCCTTGTTTTTTTTTTTTTTTTTTTTGTGTTGTTGCCAGTACCTTTCTTTCTTTTTTTGCTTCAGTGTTCAAGAAAATACCTTTCCGAGACACAAAATAATGTTTGAGATTCTTAATACTGTAGCCTAAAACACAAAAATTAAATAAAAATTTGAAACAATAATACATTAGAAATAGTAAATAATGCTAAACGAATTTAGATTAAATAAAATAAATAAGTAAACTAATTTTGTTTTTTAAATCAATCAAAATTACAAATCACTTTCTCTCACTCTTTTCAAGGGCGTATCCAATGCGCACCAGCAATCTGCGGAATTCCAACCCTACTGGCAAGATGGAGAGACGGTACTGACACCCCCACCCTTTCCACTCAAATTCCCAGAGCAAAATACAGCGCGTGGGCAAGGAAGGGCACAATTAGGGTCTCTCGCTCTAGCAGGGTACTCCCAACGTTGAAGAGCAGCAGACGATACATGTGGACTGTGGCACCTGACCCCTCTGTATCACACGGCACTGCTATGCATGGTCTGAGATGGGATGCGCTTGTCGTGTCCTTACCGTTTTAGTCTCCTCATCGTGACGACCGCTGTAGGTTGCGTTGAGTGTGGGGCCTGTTGGCTTACCAGGAAGGCTATCTCACGATGAAAACTCTGTACTGCGACATTGAGGTCTACTGACTGAATGCTAACCTGCGATACTCTTTCTGTCTTTTCCAAACGCATCAGTGCCTACACAGGCTGTATACCCAAGTTCTTCAGCTCTCTGTACAGTGTTTTATCACAGCCTCGGACTTCTTTTCAATACTGTGATGCTTCATTCAATTCGATCTGAGAGCTGGACTTTGCAGTGGACCGTGCACTGAAGAATCACAAAGTAACTGGTACTTATAGCATTTGTGTACGTAGTCCAGATACGGTGTGACTGAAAATACAGACAACTTGATCAGAGCCTATGTGCCTGTCTCTGTCTGGGCTTGTGTTGTACTGACGGCCTGTTCTACGTCTCACTGGTTGGTTCAGTTTCAACAGACGACAAATAGGGAAGTAAGATTGCAGGATACAGTATAACCACACCCCTCTGAGCGCAAGCTTTTTTCACACTAACACTTAACACACACACACACACACACACACACACACACACACACACACACACACACACACACACACACACACACGTAAAAAAGGGTCAGTAATGACCAACGGCCCTATGATCAAAGCAGATTACCAACTGACACCCCTCCCCCCCCCCCCCCATGCCCCCACCCCCAAAAGCCGAAACTGAAAAAGAAGAGTAATACGAACATCTGAAGACCTTAATCAATTTTTTTCCAAGTACATGGGAAGAAAGAGCTGTACACTGAAAAGCAACTCATGAATCCCATAACTTATGCAGGCGATACTTTCGGACCATCACCATAAGGACAGCAGACTGGGTGAGCCTGAACATCTTCAACAGGACATCAGTGCTCTGTCAGTGAAGATAGTTCCCCCCCCCCCCACCCTCCGAAGTGAGCCGCACCCCTGTGCGATAACCTTCCATTGTCGACTGCCCAGGGGCTGGTTGCTGGCTGGCCACAGAAACAAAAGGACGCCAGCTGAAGTTCAGTAATGAATCACTTCTTAGCACTTCACGCGGGGCAGACAAACTGGTGCAGCCCTTCCACCACAATGCACCGTGTCGGAAATGGAGTTGCGGAGGTCACTATCGTGAAGTTTTGGCCAGCGACATTGTATTGCCTACGCTGGTACCCTGTTTGGAACTTACTGCCGGTCGAAATTCGTGCTCTTCCCACACTGCCCCAGTTCAAATCCAACCTGAAAACCGGCTCACCCACCTCTTACGTCAAGACTTTCACAGATAAGTAGTCTGCCATTGTTTCAGGGCCTTGGGTTGTCTGTAATTGTATATCTGCATCAGTGTGTGTGTGTGTGTGTGTGTGTGTGTGTGTGTGTGTGTGTGTGTGTGTGTGTGTGTGTGTGTGTGTGTGTGTGTGTGTGTGTGTGTGCTACAAAATAAACTGTATCTAAATGGTAACAGGGCATTGCCACCCTCCATTGTGCGAGCGTCAGTTCTGTAGCTGCCATCATACAAAGATCAAAAGACCACCTTCAAGACCCTTGCAGCAAGAAATGGCACCAGCAACACCCAGACTTCAATCCATCTGACAGCTACCACCATCTGAACAGAGCCGACCAAGTAACCATGTTCAGATTACGAACTAGACACAACACGATGAACGATCACCTGTTCAACAAACTCAAAACTGGCCACACAGACAGGCCCCAGCGATTCTCCATGACTGGTCCGGCAACACCTACTCCAAGACTGCCCGCCGCTCAATAATTTAGCCAGGAGACTAGCTTGGCCGGAGGACACTACACCGAGTGGAAAGCTCTACGGAGACCCCGGCAACCCTGCAGAGGACCATAACTGACATTCATCAGAGGGCTGTAGCATTCATCAGAGCTACAGGCCTCACTATCTAGCGTTCGACAAAGAAGAAGAATGTAGCCGCCACCTAACTGTACTGAACAGGCTTCGTACATCACATAACAGATACTTCAAACCGCATTCCGGAAGCGCCTGAAGACTTATCTCTTCAGTGCCGCGCGCCAGTAATCATCTGCAGTTTTTTTTTAAGTTTTTTTTTTTTTTTTTTTTACTATCTTTCCTTTCAAAGCCTCTCCCTAAGCGCCGTGAGCACTCAGTTAGGGTGGAGCCGTGCGCTATATCAAGTCTCCATCATCATCATCATCATCACTCCGCCGGCTCAGTACTACAGTGTACGCGACATATTGTCAAAACTGTACGACACTGACCATTATTTTCAGCCAACATAAGGGCCCCACCGAGAAAGGCTTGGGTCTGACCTTGTGCAGTCATCACTAGATGCATGTGCAAAAAGGGTGGGGTTCAGTTGTTTCGATGAGGCATTTCTTGAACTGTCTTCCGTAAACAGTTCTTGTGTGGGTTGGCCTGCTATTTCCACTGCACTTGAGTTAATTACGGGCACGTTGTCATCAAGTTATCAGTATCAGCCCATGTGACTGCCGTGACAGGTGCACTGAGGGCATTTGGGGGAAGTACAACAACCGATAAAACAACAACTAAAATGCAACTAAGTGTACGTGGTTTGTTTCTTGCCAGCCTCTGCAATCATGTCGTTTCAATAATCAGTCGGGGACATTTGAGGCGGTCGGTGGTCTAGTGGTTAAGAGACTATGTCAACACCACTGCGAGAGGTCAGGTTCGAGTCCCACTCGGGGCAAAGAACGTATCCTTCTCGTACGTGGCACCGTTCATTCGGGACGATCGTCGAGGGTTCTCTCCGGGCACTCCGGCTTCCTCCCCTCCAGGCCGCTTTGGAAATGTTCAGCCCACAAATTTTGTAAATAAATGCACTGCAAATCAAAATTCCGAAATTTAAATAGCTGAGCCGACCCTTCGCACCACGTAATTGTAATGTGTTCATGTCAGTTGTGTGAGAGAATGTGTGTGATTCACGTGAGCGTGCGAGTTTAGGTTCAGTTCTCGGCGCTTTGAGATAATTCTAGAAATTGGGTAAAACGCCTATACAATACTCATTAGTTTTTATATAGGTATAGTAAGCAGTATATAGGTATAGTAAGCAGTATATAGGTATAGTAAGCAGTATATAGGTATAGTAAGCAGTATATAGGTATAGTAAGCAGTATATAGGTATAGTAAGCAGTATATAGGTATAGTAAGCAGGCTTCACAACCTTGGAAACTAAACAAATAAATATAAAAGGGACAGAAACCACTTAACTTTCACAAAGGACGGCACGGGTCAACGTGCCTCTTGGAAACTAAAACAGGACAGTTCACGTGTAGCCAGTTCCTGACTAACAGGCTATGCTAGCCAACGAAAGTGCGCAAACGACACACATGTATTCCGACAAACAAACTCACACCTTTGAGTTAGCATGTCGGAGTATGTTTCTTACAAAGAGATCACACGGTATAAGCCTGCGCTGCGTGCCGCAGTTGCCATGGAGGATTCGTTTTAGTCAGTGGGCGTGACTACAGGTATCTGGGCTACATGTCAATTGTCTGACCGTAAACGTGACGTATATGACATTAAAGTTTCTTATGACAGACATGCACTGATCTTGCGTATGTATCTGGTTCTGAATACTGTTCCAGTCTACTGTCAGTGGCGCTGTTATAATGAAGGACATGCGTCCGCCTCGGTAAGAAAGTAATCGGACATTAATTTTTGAAAATGAATCTGTCTATAGCGGCGTCCGACGCGGATGTGAAGCCCCGAGTAAGTGTCTCTATTTAAATCGCTGCTTTGATAGGCCAGCAGCAAACAGCTGAACGGTTTATGCTACAAGTCAGGGGTCCAGTATGCCTAATTTCTACCACTGACCGCAGTAAATTCGAAACGCCACAGCACAACAAAGGTCTCCTAAAGAATGGACGTCAAAGGCCTCTACCCGGCGTTTGCACTGGCACATTTTCTGAGTTGCTCCAATTCAGTTTTTCAGAAAGCTGAGGTCTCTGCTCTGACGGATGACAGTAAGATATCAGTGAATATAGCCGATACTGAAACATAACGAACTGTGTGAATCTCTCCGTCTAGTGCTTCAAGCTGAGCACAACATTTGCAGGAGCAAGGTCACCAAATCTGAAATCAGTGGATTGATTAGTGAATATTCATAAGTGGTACCGATCTTTTCGGTGGTAAGCCGGCACGCCCCAAACATACAAACACTGACGCAAGCACTGCACTTACTGTGTGTCTGTCAGTGTGTGTGCGTGACCAGTGTGTGTGTGTGTGTGTGTGTGTGTGTGTGTCAGTGTAGTGTGAGGACAGGGGCATGTATGGGTGTGCAATGAACAAACAATACAACGCCGCCATCAGTTTGGTTCTCCGACTGACGCGCCGGGATGGGGTGTGCGCATGTAAAAACACAAACTGCTGGTTCAGCCAACTAAAATGGCGCGGTCAGTATCATGATTGTTCTGCGGACACATCTGGTATGGCCCATTCTCTCAAGTGGGTGGTCTGTCGCCGCCGGCAGTGATAATCATGGTGCACTCCAGTTATAATTGGTTCAGTGATGGCTTTCCTGTGCATCCTAAACGCTGCTAACGTGTCTCGGAGAGAGAGAGAGAGAGAGAGAGAGTGCCCGGTGTGTGTGTGCCGGTGCCAGTGTGTGAATGTCAGTCACTGTCTCTGTGTGTGTGTGTGTGCGTGCGTGTGTGTACACGGTGTGTGTGTGTGTGCCGGTGCCAGTGTGTGAATGTCAGTCAGTCGCTCTGTGTGTGTGCGTGCGTGCGTGTGTGTGTGTTTCCCAGAAAAGCGGATGCCCAACTATGCTGGCTTGTAGTACATGTGCAAGTGTTGGGGGAGGGTGTTACATCACAAAAATCGATTTGTGCATCAGTCTGCGAGCTGGATAACACAAACTTTGACTGAATTATTATTAATCACCGCCAATGAAATTAGTGATGTCTGCGAGACCAGATCACACACACACACACCAGAGCAGGATCGGGGGCTTTTCGTGCCAGAAAAAAAAAGTTAAATCGCCTTTTATTTATACACAATTGTTAGTAATAACTGTAGCAGCAGTACCCGGTTTTCAGGCTAAAATCCTACTTGCACCTGCACTGGCGGCAACAATACGCACGTTTCTTTCTCTTCTGTTACCTGTAAATCGCTACAATCACACGCCCTGTGTCTAGAGCGAGACAGTAACTGGAGATGGTTTTGTTCTGTACAATACACAGGCACGAGGGCCGGGTCTGGAATGGAATGTAGCAGGCGCTAGGGCGTGACCCATGGTCCCCGCTGTTATCAGTGCTGTACGGGCGTTTCCAGTGCGTTTGCGTAGAAGGAAAAATGTCAAGTGGTTTTTGCTTGGCCTCTTTCCGTTAGTTGTAGACCACTTGCGGATTTGTAGATCACATTCGCTGTTCGTTATTATGTTGTTGCTGTTTTTTGTGTTGTTGCTGCTTGTTTTAATAAGTTATAAAACAACAACAACAACAAAACTGTACAAATGATATTAAGGTTAAAGAAAAATTGCAAAAGGCACCAGGAAAAAAGTTTCAGGGATTTTATTATCATGTGATTTATCATGTAAAGGCAAAACAGAAATCCTCAGGGTGATGATTTAAAAACAAGAAAAAAAAAGAAGAAGAAAAGGACTGTTGAACCTAGCATCACACACACACACACACACACACACACACACACACACACACACACACACACACACACACACACACACTTCAAGCAATATTCTATGATGTATGTGCCATTGTTCTATGTGACTGTGTAGCTTAGCTGGTCAGAACAGAATACATCTACAGCCACAGTTGACTTTTTGGGTTTTTCTTTAATTCTATCTAATATCAAGATATGTTTGGCAATGACCCAACAGAAACCTGTCCCCTCTTAAGTTAAACAGTCACACACTTCTCAGAAAGTCATTGTGGAATCACAATGTTGACATCCCCATCCCCTTCTAAAGAGAATCTGCAGGAACACACCCGTTCATCTTTACACACTGCATCACAACTTCGTTTGTTTGTTTATACCACACTTTGTCCATACAATTCATAATGTTCACTTGAAAACTGCACTCTTCTCATGAACTTGCTTCAATAGCCTTCGGTGCTGTGTTCTCCTCTGTGCTCTGAAGACAAAAATAAACAGCAATGAAAGTGTAACAGGCTGGGGTATTGCTGAGTCCAAAAAAGACTGAAACCGAGGCTGGGGTGCAGAGGCAGCACCCCGCTGGGGGAACACAGGGGCAAGGCCCCACTTAACCTTCCGGCTACGTCGTGGGTAAAAAGTTGCACACACATTGCTTTAGATGAACATATCTCGGTCAATATTTACGTCACACCTTTGAAATTTCATGACTTTGTCAATAAATGGTTTGACTATGTTCATGCCAAAAATTGTGTTGTTTAACTTGTAATCAGCAGAGTAATTAAACAATAAATAAGAATAAGTTGTGAATTGCCTATATATAAAAACCATGGGTAATTTGTTTCCCACGATGTAGGACTAGGAATAAGCTACAATCTGCCTATATAAAAACCATGGGTAATTTGTTTCCCACGACGTAGGACTAGGAATAAGTCGAAAATTACCTATTTAAAAACCATGGGTAAGTTGTTTCACACGATGTAGGACTAAGAAGTTTTTTAGCGACGTAGCTGGAAGGTTAAGAGAACAAATTTAGTATTTTTAAAGGCATTTTAAAGCCTCTCTCAGCACCCGGAAGTAAAATACTGCCTTAATACTGACATGCAAGAATTAAAACATGAAGTTAGACTGTCTCATATGACATTACATGTATCACGATTGTGTGTGCAACCTCTTTCCTCCTTTTCTTTGGCTGAAACTTTGATTTTTTGGCTGAAAGGATAGGAAATTTGGCTGAAAACTGCCAAATGACTGAAAATTCCCCAGCCTGGTGTAAGTCAGGGGGGATAAAAATCTTCCAGTTAAATTCACTCTTTCATTTTCACAAGGAGCTCTGAGCTGGTGGGTATGGAAATGAAAGGTGATGTTTTGCTTATAACTAAGGTATGGGTAACTTGTGGTTCCAAAACTGAAAGATATTCTTACCTTCTCTCGAAATTCTGACAGGTCTCGCCTCATTGCATATGCATCCTCCCCATCAGCGTAGTACTTGGGTTCAATCTCGCTGATCCTGTGAACAACGCAATGAGTGACATAAGATTCGTGGTTACAAGTTTCCTTCATTGCCACAAGATATTCCGAGCTGAAAAAAAACTGGACGACCATTTCTCTAAGTCAAAATGAAACTAAAATAGTTGCACACTAATTATATACATAATTTCCAAGACTGTTACTGTACTTTATAACCCCAACCGCTCTGTATGCTAGTTGACAGAGAGTACCAGACTAAAGCTTTTTCCATACTGTGAAAGCAAAGTCAGTTTATTCAAAGTTCACAAATCATCTCAAGTTCTTAGTGACAGCAAAACAAGTTTCATCCCCTACTTCCCTTTACAACCTGGAAAATATGCAAAACATGTAGTCAAAAGAAAAAACAGGCATTTCCCACCACTTTCACAAATAACTGTCACCAATTTCTTCAATACCAGCCGCACATCTACAAATCCGGAATAAACGGTATTTCTGAGAGACTCACGAGAACTTCAATGTCTCAGTGTACAGGTGGAGGGCAGCTCTGTTGCTTTTGCGTACATGCAGCGAGACGTACTGGGCGTTGAAACACTCCACCATCGCCCTTGACGCCTGGTCCATCAATTTCTGAGCAAGACCAAGTCGACGATGGGACCTTTTCACAGCCTAAATTAATTAAAAACCAGGATATGTTGTGTCAGACAAAAATAAAATCAGATGAGACAAAAGCAAGGTGGCAAGCCATTCAGTTATAAATGCATAACCATCTCCTTGACACTGCAGAAAGATCAGACGACAGATGTGGTCACATGAGTGTGAATGAAAACTGTAAGCAGTTGTGATAACTGTGATGCTGAAATTATCATGATTAATTACTTACATGTACATCTGGTTTCTTTCACTGTATTATACTGTAACTAGTAATAGTAGTACAAGAACAGAAGTATTTACCAACAGACACCTGTCGTATCTAACTGTCATGCTGTATACTGTGCAAAATATAATGCTGACTGTGGTCACACGAAAAAAAAATTAAAAAAAAAAGAAAAAAATATGTGATGGGTTCCCACAAAAGGGAGACAAAGGGAGATTTGCAGCAAATGGAGTCACTGGTATCACTGAAAAGTGCAGGTAATGACTTCTGTAGCATGATGTAGGCCTGAGATGTTTGCTGAAAACTTGCTCTTGACAGGTGGCCATGTTGAGATATGGCTGGTAAAGTGTGATGTGGGAGCCATGAAATATGTCATGGTTGTATTACATGCTCATTTTTAACATTTTCTTACACTACATTCAGCCTCAAAACTTTCTAAGAGGTTGTATGATCTGTTTAAGGACCCAAAAATAATACAGTCAAACCTGTCTAAGGCGGTCACCCAAGGGACGGGGCCAAACTGACCGCCTTAGACATGTGACCGGGTTATCCAGGGTGGCATGTCAACAGCTAGCATGTCAGGGGATCCTCTGGGGTGACCAGGTTAGACAGTGGCATAGCTTATACAGGTGACTGCCTTGGCAGGTTCGACTGTATTTAAAAATTCTAAGAGTTTGACCTACCACATTTTTTTTTTTTCATTTTTTCAAATTTCTGAAAAATGGCTGGGTGACTTTGTCCCCTTTTAGTGGGAGCTCATCACGTATTTCCAGTCAACGTCTGTACCGGTTCACCTAACACAAATAAAAGTAAAAGTAAAAACCTACCAAAGATGTGATGTGTCCATGAGGAACAGAATCCTCTGGATCCTCCTCCCTGAAAAAAGTAAAACTCAGATGAAGCAAAACATGAAATCAGACAGTAAATGTTGCCAAATGCACTGCAACCTCTCTCTCTCTCTCTTTTCTTTTTTTGAGTGCTGAAAGTGGTAAACTTTAAAACACTTAAACCAAGTACAATGGTGGCACACACACACACACACACACACACACACACACACACACACACACACACACACACAAAAACTGGGTGTCTGGCCTGCATGACCAATGTGATACTCCAAAACATAAATAACAGTAGACACCTTTTGTACAAGAATGAAAAATACGAGCAACTTACATTTTCGCGAGAACATATCCAACGATTTTCCCTGATTCATCCTCTGCTACATATGACAACTGCAAACACAACAAATGACAAATATATATATATATATAATATATATATACATTTATACTACATCAAATTTTTCCAGTACATGTACTGGCATGTGGCTAAGCTTTGTCCGGTTAGACTTACATTAGTAACAATTGTGTGTGTGTGTGTGTGTGTGTGTGTGTGTGTGTGTGTGTGTGTGTGGAGAGAGAGAGAGATTTGTAGACTAAATGACTACAGTACCTGTGGCCAAGACAGTCCATGGTAAAAGTAGTATTTCATCTGATAGTTCTCAGGTAAACACAGCAGGTTGCAATGCTGCATATTCATCAGATCCTCCGGCTACAGTTTAAAAAATAAAAAAAGCGTAAGAAGAAAAACTGGAAATTTTTAAGATTAAACATAAGCCTATTCTAGAAGAAGAACTTATCAAACAACTACTGGTATTACTACAAATCAGTAAAAGGCAGTGGCTATCCCTCTGAGTCCGATCAGTCGAACGCGTTTATCGCCCTCCTACTGGCGAATCACTGTTCAAAGCTGCTATCTATTTATGAAGAGCACTAAACCGAAAGCAAACAAGCCATCAGCTTCCAATGTGTCAGAGGCAGAGACACCTCCTGGTCCAGTAAAGGCAAAGCAACAGCAACTGCGAGGCACTTGTTTCCTGCATGGTGACTGAAGTATTACGAGCAGTCAAACAAGATGAGCTGTTCCGTCTGCTCGCACAGCCCTTCAGTAATCGGCAAATCGGTATAAACAAAGAATGCAGTAAGACTTTTGTTGTTGTTGATTTTAATTTTAACTGTGAACCATTAACTTTTCTAGTTTACTGTTTGGCTCGTGCAAACTTTGAGCCACTACCTAAAGTATTGGGGGTATACCAAAGTATCGGGGGGGGGGGGGGGAGCAGACTTTAAGGGCTGCTGTGGAGGCACTTGGAAACGGGTTAGGGATGATAGGCTGATGGGAGAACACCACGGAAACGGGAAAGGATGCTACACTTGCTGTTGACATTAACATTCGATCTCACGGAACTGTGCTTTTACTGATGTCCGCAACTTTTTCGTGGAATTATTAAAGACACAAATGAGTGAGAGATATGACAAATACCCACCGCTGCACATCTTATGTTCATTTTGTTGTTTTTTTGGATTGCGATTTCGACTAGCTTGGGGACGCACGTTTTCTCATTGAGCAAGGGGCTGTAACTCTACTTCCGGGTTTATTATTCATCCGTCTTCTTACCAAAATACGCCGGAAGCTCGTGTTGTTGTTGTTGCGTTTGCTTGCTTGCGTTTTTGTTTAAATCTCTTTAACACTGCACTATACTCTCCTCACTATATCCGACATACATTATGCTCAATCTTTTAAATAGTGTTTTAGAAAAAGGCAATTATACAGAGGCGCCCTGTGATAGATTGTGGTGAACAGATTTATTTCAGGGAGCGACAACTCCGGATCGGCCTATGGACCGGGTCAATTAGTTGAACGTGTTTTGACAACAGGACAAGTTCAGACAACGTTGGATTTCACAATGCTAGTTGCTGCTGTACGGACCTTTGAGTGATTATGAAGCAGACGATGTGAGTTATACATCCTTTGTACGCACATGCGTCTCGTTTTGGGCAGTGTGATAGGGGTGTGCATTGCGACATCGGGCTCTTGTCCGAGTTGTCAGCTGGTCAGTTTCCTTCTTTCAATTCTTTTACGGACTATACAGGAATAGCTGGACAGTAGATGACAAGAAAACTATATAGGAAACGACATAACGGTTAGGTTTTCAGTCACACGTGTGGAACGGCATTGGCTATTTGCACGTCATGCAGTCGGCGGGCTGTAATGGCTTGCTGTTGATGATGATGGAGACTTGATGTAGCGCACGGCTCCACCCTGAGTGCTCAGGGCGCATAGGGAGAAGTTTTGAAAGGAACGATAGTGAAAAAGAAAAGACAGAAAAAGCTGCATATGATTACTGGCTTGAGGCACTATAGAGATGAGTCTTCAGGCGCTTCCGGAATGCAGCCAGCTGTTCAGTGGGCACTGCCCAGGAATGCAGTATACGTGAACTTTTCAAAAAGTCACATTCGAAAGTGTCACTTACCTCCATTCAAGCAAACTACTAAGACACTTGGCATAAAGCTTTGATTTTGATAATACTAAATCGTGGCTCAGACTGAGAAACTGTGTATGTATACATGTATGTATTACAATTTGATACATATTACAATTTAATTACTGTATTATTTTGACAGGTCAGCTTATTCTGGAGACGCCAAACTGTAAGCAGCAGCTTTGAAGATGGAGAGGTTACGTGTGTACCAAGTGGGGATATTTATTTTGGGATGGATTGCGTATGCATCTACGTACTTTTTGCGAAAGCCTCTTGGAGTGGTGAGTGAAAGTTCATTTATACAGCGGATTACAGGGCTTCACATCTTCCACCTTTGGTCAGATTTCCACCTTTGGCTAAAAATTGTCCCCCCCCCCCCCCCTGCAAAACACACTAATGAGTATTGTATCTATAGGCGCTTTACCCAGTTTCATGAATCGCCTCAAAGCGCCGTGAACTGAACCCAGCACGCACGCTCATGTGAATCACACGCATTCTCTCACACACTGGACATAAACAGATTACAATCACATGGTGTGAAGGGTCAGCTCAGCTTGGAATTTAGAATTGCATTTATTTTTCAAATTTGGTAGGCTGAATATTTCCAAAGCAGAGGGGGAGGAAGCCGGAGTACCCGGAAAGAACCCGCGACGATCGGCCCGGATAAACGGTGCCACATACGAGAAGAAAGAATTCTTTGCCCCAAGAGGGAACCCCTGACCTCTCGCATTGGTGACAAGTCTCTTAACCACTAGACCACCGACCGCCTGAAGCACGTAAAATCTTGCCAGAATGCACAAAATTGCACAGATCGTTGTCTTTCAAAAAAAAAAAGAAAAAAAATTCTGGGGAGCATAAATCGCATCTGCTTTTGCAGACGTGCACCAGTGGATTTGCCATTTTCACTGCTACACACTCTCCCTCCTAATCCTATTTAGCCGCGAATTAGCCTTTGTTGCTTGCGCGGCGTTAAGCCCTAAATAACTAACTAACCTAATCCTATTAGATCATGGACCATCTGCAAACAAAATATTCTTTATGTGTTTCATAGGTGGTTGTTTTTCTACTGTGTTGTTTAGTCTTGATATCAATTTTTTTTTATTAATTAATTAATTAAATAACTTGATTTTTCTGTTCCAGATAAAAGCAGACCTAGAGAGGGAGTTATCGCTCAGTAAAAGTGCCTTGGGATGGCTGGATACTGCACTTCTGCTGCCTTATGCTGTTATGCAGGTACATCATAGTCATAATATGGTAGTGAGGGTGTCTTTTCTTCTGCTATATGTTTTCTCATCCTTTTTATACACTCTACCGTGATGAAGAGTAGTCATTACAGATTGACAAAAACACAATATGATGTGTGTGTGTGTGTGTGTGTGTCACTGTGTGTGTGTGTGTGTGTGTGTGTGTGTGTGTAGTAGTAGTAGTAGTAGTAGTAGTAGTAGAATGTAGCAAGGACAAGATAGAAGAAAGGACGCTGTACCTAATCTTTGATCCTTGAAAAATAAAGTGTCATTGTCATTGTCATTGAAGGTGCTGTTCCCCACATAATCTAGCTCTTAAGAGCCCAAGTCACTGTGTGTGTGTGTGTGTGTGTGTGTGTGTGTGTGTGTGTGTGTTTTTCTGGTGGGTATGTTAATCTAGTCACTCTGTAGTACATGTATCTAAACCTCAGGAGTTTGTTGGTGTGGTCTCGGGACAAACTCATGAGTAAGTACATTTCATCAATTATTTGTGTTGCAGATGGTGCTGGGTCCACTTGGTGACAAATTTGGAGCAAGAAAGACTTTTGGTTTCTGTTTATTGCTGTCTGCAATTTCTATGGTGAGAGAGAGAGAGAGAGAGATTACAGCAGTGCATCTAACCATTAATTTGGTATGTGGTCATATAGTTTAAGGCTGATCCTGATGCAACATGGTTTAGACTTTCAGTTTGAGGATGGGATGGAGCTCTGTTCATGGGAGTAGATCTATCGGCCAAGCAGGCCACGTATCTGTTACATGTCATACCACTACCAGTGTCACCCCTTCTTCGCCAGTGCGAATCATGAGAGTTCTGCTTTTTTTTTTTTTTTTTTTTTTAAATCAGGTAATCTTCATTTTGACCCTGCCTTCTCTGTATTTCAGATCTCCTTTGGGAATTGGAGTAATCTTTACATCTTTTCTTTCCTGCTCTTTGTAAATGGAACAGCTCAGGTGAGTAAGCATGTTAGTTCTAAAAGGACTTCTCCTGAATTTAACACAAGGTTATTTTTCCATTTTTAGATTAATATTTTTATTGTATTTGCAGCAGGAAAGTTGGTTCAGCCAGTTTTTGTGCCGAAAAATTTAGTTAGGAGCATCACTGATATTTGGGTAAATGAAGGGATATAACTTAGCCTGCAAAGACTCCCAAGTATGGGTACATTCTCTTCATAACGTTTTTAATTTTATGTAATCTGTTAACTCTGGTGCTATTGCCGCAGGATGCATGAGGAGAGAGAGAGAGATTTTATAAGCCAGACTCCTTGTGTGATCTCATGATCATCTTGTCGGTGAAGCTGAAGACAAATTTCCTTGTTTAAGGACAATAAAATTCTCTGTATCTGTAATACTGTAATCTGTATTATTTCGTACTAAATACAGTGTAGTCCCAAAAAATTCTATTAGCATGAAAACTTATGAAAATCAGGACAGCTTTGTTTTGTTTGTCTGCACACTGACTTTGTCCGCTTGCCAATTATTCAAAATCATTTAACATTATAATATAATTTTTTCTATACATATATATATATATATGCAGGCACAGTGCTGGCCCAACTGCACAAAAGCCCTCCTGTCTTGGTTTTCTGATGAAGTTCGCAACTCAGTGTTTGGAATGTTTGGGACATGTGCCTTCGCTGGTGGAGTCATGGGGACCATGTTTGCTGTGAGTTTGTCTTGTCTCGTCTTGGGCTTAACGTCCTTGCCCTTCTTCGCGACATGGTGATTGCTGACAGGGTTGGGTGTGGGGGTAGGTTAGGATGGGTTTTGCATGGCATGTAGGATGGGATGTGGCGTGGTTAGTTAGTGGTACGTAAAAGAGGAGTGCACAGCAAGAGGGGGTGGTAACAAGGTGAGACCTTTGTCCCACATTGTAGAGATAGGATAGGATGGGTTTTGCATGGCGTGTAGGATGGGATGTGGCGTGGTTAGTTAGTGGTACGTAAAAGAGGAGTGCACAGCAAGAGGGGGTGGTAACAAGGTGAGACCTTTGTCCCACATTGCAGAGAGACGGCTGAAGAGAAAAAAATTTGTGGAATCTGGTGGCTGGCAGCCAGCACACATACGATAGGATAAGATAGGATGGGATGGGTTTTGCGTGGCATGTAGGATGGGATGTGGTGTGGTTAGTGGTATGTAAAAGAGGAGTGTACAGCGAGAGGGGGTGGTAACAAGGTGAGACCTTTGTCCCACATTGTAGAGATAGGATAGGATGGGTTTTGCATGGCGTGTAGGATGGGATGTTGTGTGGTTGGTTAGTGGTACGTAAAAGAGGAGTGCACAGCAAGAGGGGGTGGTAACAAGGTGAGACCTTTGTCCCACATTGCAGAGAGACAGCTGAAGAGAAAGAAATTTGTGGAATCTGGCGGCTGGCAGCCAGCGTGCATAAACTTTATTCAAAGTGGGCACCTAGTGAGAGGGTACTACGTGCCCGCTTTGAATAAAGTTTACACATGTTGGTTGCTAGCCACCAGATAATTATGACGACATCTCATAAACAAGTTTTGAATGTAAACGTAAGTTTGCAGACTGGTGTGCATAGTGTGTCACTTTTTGAATAGATAGGTGAATGGGCTTCTGTTCTGCTCCAGAGTAAATTATGGCCAGAAGTCATCATTTGAATAAGACATTTTGTCATTTGTCAAGTAAACAAAAGTGATGTTAGGAAAAAAAAAACAAGTGTGTTTATTGTATATTATCCCTGAAAATTTAATGCCAGAATGCACCACATTGCACAGATTTTGATCTTCATTTTCAAAAATTTTCTAGGTGAGGGGTCTGCAAAGCAGACGCGCAGCTTCCACTTCCACACACACAAAAAAATTACTTTTTTTTTTCCACGCACAGTTCTGACCTTTGATATATCCTCATTATACAGATGCTTTGGCAGGTGGGTAAGCAGGTGTTGTTTTGTTGTTATTGTTTGTTAAATCTACTCTTAATGTTGTCTAAGCTGTGTATGTTTGTTTTGTCCAGGTATATCTACAGTCAAAACTTGGATGGAGGGGTGTGTATGCTTGGCCATCAGTGTTTGTGGTAAGTCTGAGAGTGTTCAAACACTGAAAAGTATATCAGCCATTTACATGACACCAAAGTTATAATCCCTGTCAGTGGATGTTTTGTTTATTCCACTGGCAGTGCTTTGTATAAACTTTGAATCCCCTACGCGTTAAGATTGCCAGCTCTCGCCCGCCTCAAGCGCGGTATGCCATCTATGGTCATGCTGTTTGTACTGACACATCAAATGAGAATAATAATAATAATTTGCATAAAAAACACCATCCTACATGTAGTTGGTACAGTGAGAGAGTAGTGAGGTACCTTACTATCAAATGTCGATACTGCTGAGTCACAAACATACGTGCCAGCACTTTTCAGATATGCTGTGTTTTACATGGACGCACTGTGTGTTCTGCACTGAGTTTTGCATTGCACGTAAACTTCAGAGGCTGCCGACAGGTGCTATATATTAGTACATGTACATATGTTAGGGCAAACGTGAGAGCTGGCAGTCTTGCAGCGTACGTAGCAGATCTAGAGTCTTTGTACTCCATGCTTTCGCTTCAAATGCCATACTAGTACTTACTAGCATTGCCTAAATCGTATCACGTGCGCGCGTGTGTGTTTGCTGCTGTTGTTGTCGAGGGTGTCTTTTTGTCATTTGCTGTTGATACGACTTTCAGTGAGCATGTTTTGTTTTTTGATCAGATAATTGCAGGTGTCCTGGTTCTCCTGTTTTTTCGAACACCAGAGGAAGCAGATATCAAGATCATGGGAAAAGGTACGTAATACAGTAAGGAGTGAAGTACAGGGGATTCAGGGGGCTGGGGAGGAGGGGAGCAATTTAAAACTTACCAGTACTGAACTGTCATTGTGTCTTTGTGGGCAGTAAGCTTGATCTCAGAGATGCAGATGTTCCCATCATGATGTGTACCTTGGATTTTTTTTTCTTTCTAATGCATGCAGGCATTTTTCTTTTGAGTTGAAAGCATCATATGTAGAGTATACATGTATTTGAGGTCAGCAGATATAATACAGGGATGTCGTTTGGGATCGGATCTCGGCTAAAAGCGGAATTTGTTTTGAAAAAGCCGATAATCTGTCTGTCATGTCGGCTGGCCGAGCCGAAGTTTTTACGAGTGAATCGGCTCGATTATGTCCGTTTCTGCGAGATTCCTGTGCTGGCTGGACTAATTTCCAAGAAAAGTCAACTTTCGGTGAGGATATGTATCTACAGAACATCTTTAATTCATGGAGGTGGAGGGAGCACGTAACAGTAGGGAATCTAGTCGAAAAACTTGTGAAACTGCTTTGGCAGAGAGAACCAAAACTTTCTTTAAAAAGCCGAAACTTTCATGGCTGTTTCGGCTAAATCGCCAAAGAAAAAAAATCCTGGCAACATCACTGTAATTTATATAATATACATACATGCACATGTCAAGGCTTCATATTTGCGTTGGACATTGGTCATAGATTGATTCATTCTTGAAATATCCATTCACTCTCTTACCAAGGTGGACATGCATCCTATTATTTTTGTGTAGTCTGTACAGTGGACAATATTCAAGAGCAAACTGTCCTAAACTCTTCATGGTCATCCAGAACATTTGCCCCATACATGTATATATACCTAATTATATCTCATTCCATTTTGATCCAAGTAACAGACAGTGCAGGATTTGCCTTGTTCATTTACAAAATCAGAACAAACATGTTCAGAGTTTTTGAAATAGGCCATAGAAGAGATTCTGCCTATTACTTGTACTGACATTTGTGAAGGAAGCTTGCCTGCCTTCATCCATCATTCTCCAATTCTGTCCTGCTTCAAGTCCCGTCTTAAACGTGTGTGTGTGTGTGTGTGTGAAGCGCTTAGAGCTCTTTAGAATAGGTGCTGTAAAATCGTCATTATTATTATAATTATCAATGTGATTTTCAAGAAGCAGTCAAATTGCAGGCAAGACAGGATCAAAGCATGAGCATCAGCGTTGATGTTAATGGATTTTTTAATGATCGAGTTTTAGTGGTACATAGAATGAGACGTGTAGACTGGCGCCATTCTCTCTCTCACTCCCTCTTTGACTGACTGTCTCTCTCTCTGTCTCTGTCTCTCTCTTTGGTTCGCTTGCTTGCTCACTGTCTTTCCATCCACCTCCCTCTGACGCGTATGTGGTGTTACTACTGTTAAATAATACGTTTACCTTGGTTTGAAAAAAATAAAATAAGAAGAGACTTCTGTAAGGAGTTCACGTCACTTTGTACATATTCGTAATGCTTTGCTGCGTTGACTTTTCAGCAAGCAACGAATGGAGTGAGTGTATAGACTCTTGTAGATTATCCATCCATTTCCTGACATTGAGTGACACATTTTACAGTTTGCTGTTCTTGAGTTTAATTTCTCAAGCTTCATTCACCCCTTTTGTGTGACATACATATATATGTATATATCTAATCGCAGTGAGTGATAGTGAGCACATGCCAGAATCACTGCACATTGCTCTGAATTCTTTGATTCACGTACTGTCGCTGCTCTGGCTTCTGACTCTGAGTGAATCTTGCTCTGATTTTCAGTGTTCAGGCGGAGTAAGTAATGACCTGTTTTCTTGTCCGACACCATGGGCCAACACGTTGAGCGAAGTCTCATGATGCATGGTGCATGTGGATAGTTTTAGAATCTTTCCAGCAGCTGCATTGAGTTGCTGGTGAAAATGTGTTTGGCCCATGGTGTGTTTTTGTCCTCTTTTTCTCCTTTCTGCAGTTCTAGATGTGCACCAGCTAGTGTGTATAGTGCGTGTAGCTAAATACATCGGTAGGCTCAAGTCGTCGTCATTTTCTGCAGGGTGCAGTAATGGAGTTACACAGCTTTGTGTGTGGTGCATGAATTCATGACAGACTTACACATATGTACAGAACTGACAAACAGAACACAGTAGCCTTCTCTGGAGTTGCATGCAGTAGATTTTATTTGTGTGTGTGTTTTATGTATGCTGGCCATTGGACAAATGTTAAAATGATGAGTTTCCAAATGTGCTGATGAATTCCTTTTGTTTTAAGCGTGGAAGGGTTAAGAGTTTTCAAGGTCGCCTTTCATACCTGAATGTCTTCCATAGTAAGTAGTTCCTTTAATTGCATGTTTTGTTATTACTGTTATCATGGGGACTAGATCGGGGAAAGGGAGAGAGATTTGGAAGAAAAATGTTTGCTGTCTGATAAGGGTACTTTCAGGAGGGTGGTAAATCGTGTACCCTCTTTAGCTGTTTTATCCTATGTTTTAACACTAGAATGTCAAGTTAGTTTTTGCATTATGTCCCATTGCTTGTTTCTGTTCAAACATACAATTTTTGTTTCTGTTGCACTGGATTGGAAGACCTTCTCATGGTTGTCTAATGATAGCCATAATGCCTAAACTCTTTTGTACACAGTCAGCTCCAGGTTTTTTTTTTTTTTTTTTTTGCTGTTGTTGCTTATCTGTATCAATTCAGCATCACCAGCTCCATTTCTCTTCTTTTTGTTTTTGTTGTATCGGCTTGGGAGACCTCATAATTGTCTAATGATAGCCATAATGCCTAAACTCTTTTGTACACAGTCAGCACCAGGTATTTTTGTTTCTTTGCTGTTTTTTGTTTATCTGCATCAGCTCAGCATCACCAACTCCATTGGTATTTCTCTTCAGTCATGGGCAGGACCCAAGAAAGTCTCAAAAGTTGGGGCAAGTTTTATCGTGCTGATGGTAGTGATTGAGTGAGTGGCAGCAGCTTGACCTCCTTTTCACAGCTTAAGCTCCTACCTGTTATAAACGTTATACGCGGATTCTGCTTTATGCTCTCTACCTATTACTTGTGTAACTCTTAAAAGCCCGTGAAGAAATCACAATTTTACTTTAAATTCATATCACTAGGAGCCACTTCAAGCCACTATTATGCAATCTGCAGCAGTCTCAGGCATATCAGGAAGTCCCGTGCTGTGCGTAATAGTGGCTTGAAGTGGCTCCTACTGGTGTGTGGTGGCTTGTTCTTTATATTCAGTCTTATCTTATTGTGGGCAGGGTGTGATTGAGCTTGGGCTCTTAAGCGTTAACTATGGGTATGTAGGCGTTCCTATTGGTGTCAGTCTCCAGGACGTTCGAGCTTCAGTGACCAATTTCCACCTGTTTTGCATTTAAGCACGTAGGCAAAACATGCACTTTGGAAATCAGGGCTGAATCATGTGTGTTCATGCGTTGGTTGCAAAATGGACCAGAGATTCTATACAAAGCAAGAGGAATTGGAATGAAGTGCTCATGTGACAGTCATCTCCATTGATAACAATGCATGAAACTGTTGGATGAAGGACATCAGTGACACGCAGTGGAGAATGGTGAATGCCACCAAGTCACAGCACAGTTGTTACATTTAGCAAATTGCCACTGTGTTTAAGAAGGGACTGAAATACTCAAGAAATTTTTCATGAATATATTCAGTGGACTACACCGCAGCAACATCGTCTCTGCTGGGCCAGTATTATGCATGCTGAACCAAGTAGGATGCATCCTGCTCGGGTAGGATTTGAACCTGAGCCCATGTGTACAGCCAGACAGAGAGTGGGCCTGTGCTTGCCAAATCCATGGCATTTAGTCCTTTTTACCAGCTGACGGCAGAACTGCTAAACACTGCGTCACAGGAACTGGTGTTGGTGGTAGTGGTGTGAGAACATGAGATGTTAACAATACGTGTGTACTCGGTATGTTGTGCTCTAAAACTTGTCTGATTGAGGTTTTGGATTAGGGCCTGGGGAGGGTCAAACCTGCCCACTAGGGATCCCAACCAATGAACATGGCATTTGTGGCCCACACAGTGCTAACCATGTCCCCATGGCCACACAAATTAATGGGAAAAAATGCAGAAGTTTAAAGAAAACCCAGCTAATAACTGATTGAATTACATTACTGCTATTGCTGCAATTTGCAGAATGATTCTTACTTTTTCTTCCAAAATGGTGTTTAAATTCTAGTCGTGTTTTTTGAGGTATAAACATCAGTTTGGTCTCATTCTAAAGTTTATCTGTTTGACATTTCCACTGTGTCTATGCAGCCTGTGAAATTAATAAATTATGTTGAATATGACGTCATTATTCTAGGCTTTCCCTTTGGACAGTGAGAAAATATTGGTTTGATCAAAGATCTTGGAAACATAAAGATAGTTCACTTACCTCCCTTTGGGGGACAACGCGTAAGAGTTGTCTGCGCGCATCCCGCAGATCTACGCAGTAATGACAGTATGGCAGAAAGCCAGAAACCACCGAAAAATTCGGGCGTGCAGTGGTGTTCTGCGCCAAATTGCCATCAGAAGCGGACAACAGGAACGGGAAAAGCTTTCTTCAGATTCCCCCTGGAAAAAAAGAGGTAGGTATGCCTACGATATCGAAGTTGGAGCCAAGATCGGAATCGAAGTTGGAGCCGGCCATGATTATGTTTTCTCCCAAACCTAACACACAGCATCACACGTGAAAACCAAAATCGCCGCATCCACGACGTGTGACTGGCCGTAAATTTAGTATAGAATCCGCATGCTTGTAAAAAGTCTCTGTTTGTTTGACCCAACCCTACACTAGCGGCCGCCGTAAAACATTTTAACAAAATAAACAAAAACGAAGATGTCAGCGACTGACAGGTGGTCTCCCCCATACATTTCGCATGTGTGTTAGGCCTATCGAAAACAAAGTATTTTCAAAGTTCCGGAGAACGAACGAAAGATCTAGTTTGGCTTTCACTGCTGTACGTAGGCTACGTAGTGCATTTCGTTCGATGTGTTCCAGTAAAACTAGTACGGAACACAGAAATATTGAATAGCTGTGCGAGAGATCCAAAGATTGACGCATCCGCTGAATACTTCTTGCTCACTCAGCAATAATCATATCTGCGACCGACGATCCAGCAGAATCTATGTTGTGATATGGTTTTGCAATGGTTAGAATGAAGTACAGCCGGATGATTTTGTTCTGTGTGTGTGTGTGTGTGGATCAGTGCAACTTGCCGCTATTTGTAAAGTTAAAAAAAAACACCACCGCCAACAAAACAGCAAAAACAACACCAAAACCTGATGTCTGCGCCTGCCACGTGTGTTTACTGTTGTTTGTTTACACTGCATGCAAACCTCTTGATTTTTAAGAAAAGAGTTCTTTACATACCTACAGATTTCCCCCCCAACAGTATGTGAACTGGAAAAAGTGCCGATGAACGTACCTGCCGCCGTATGAGTGACAACTCTGTGTGTGTGTGTGTGTGTGTGTGTGTGTGTGTGTGTGTGTGTGTGTGTGTGTGGTGAATTTAGATGCAGCTAGCCTCTAGCACAGTTTAAGTCACCGTGATTTGTAAAGTTGTCCGAAAAAAACAACAAAAAAAAACCGCTGTATCTGCGTCAGCCGCGTGTGTTTACTGTTTGTTTACACTGCATTCACACGTACCACTTGAGGTCTCTTTTTTTTTTTTTTTACAAGAAAGCGAAAAAAAAAGAAGTTTTTTTCAACAGGAATACCAAAAGAAGTGTTTCCCTGTTTATATTTGTCTGTTATTTGAGCAGTTCGGCGCAGAACACAATTGCAAGCCCGGCTTTTGTGATCACCTTCCACTTTCCGCCATGCCTTCACTATAGGGGCCAGATCTAGTATGCGCGCTAATGCGGGCAGACAACTCTTCGCGTTGTCCCGCTATATGTCTCTGTTACGAGGGCAGGAGTGACGCGTCTTTCTGATTCCAAGGTCTTTGGTTTGATGTTCCCATCACTAAATGAATACTATTTGTAATAAATCTCTGAAACTGCAAACAAAGGTTCACATCAGGTAGAATATGAATGTTTTATCAGTTTTGTAGAAACTTCATTAGAACTTTCCTCTTTTTTTTCTCTTTTTTTTTTTGTTGTTGTTGTTTTTTTTGTTTGTTTATTGTCGTTATGGAAACAGTGAAAGTACTGTAAATGAATTTACAAAATGTACGGTTTAGGTGCATCAGCTTAGATCATAGAACAAACAGCAGCTGAAAAAGTTTCCATGTTGTGCACAAACTTTGATCAGAATCGGACCTACATTTCTTAAGATATGATATCTCAGGAACACGAATGCAGGTGGTAGAAAAACAAAGTTTCAAGAAAGCCGGCCCTACAGTTTACATACTTTCTGTAAAAAAAGTTCGAAGAAATGAGTAGGTTGAAAGCTGACGTCATCTGCGTGCTGCCAGGCTTGCACATCATTTTCAGATAAACACAGATGACGTTTCTGATTATTTTAATGACTGTTTCATGTTTGTATGTGCATATTACTTATTCCATGTAGTTCAGCTACGTCAGCTTTAAGTTTGTGCATAATGAGTGGGTTCATTCACACCATCACGTGCTGAACAGAACAGCAAATTAATTTAAACTAAGCATTTGGATTAGCGTGGTCGGATAGCATTTTTTGTTCTTTAGTTGATAGCATTTTGAGTTTAGTACTATGCTCTGTGGCAGTTAAATGAGTGTCTGATGCCATAACACCCAACACAAAAAAAAAGAAGAAAATAATCATTTTTCGGAGCATAGTAGGGGGCCTTACAGCGTTACGCTTTGATGGACGGTAACTGAATTACGGGTACATGTACAGGTATTGAGCTGCTGTGGTAAAAAATTATAGTGTATGCTTTGATTGTTATTTTGACTGACTGTCTCCATCCACTTAATGTAACGGCTAATTTGGGTGTGTGAATTTGTGGCATGTTTAATCCAGCTGCTTTATTTTTTTTTGTTTAACAGTGAGTTCGTAGATTTATTGCATGTACTTACAGAATGGCAAAATACACAGAAAATGTAAGCGGCAGATTTATGGTACCCCATGCATCTAAACTGAAGTCATGTGTTATTGTAACCTGTTTGTTCTTATAATGATAATGATAATAATTGTGTATTGTGAGGCGCTTTACCCAATTTCGTGAATTGGCTTAAAGCACCGTAAACTGAACCCAGCACGCATGCTTACATGAATCACACACATTCTATCACACACTATAAACACATTATAATCACATGGTGTGAAGGGTCACCTCACCAGTTTAAGTTTTGGAATTTTCTCTTAATGTGTCTTGATGTATGAATCTTCTGAGTCAGATCTTTGCAGAGACATAATTATATACATACGGTATATAGAATGTTTTCTGTGTCACTGCACAGCACTTGTAAAGTCAAAGAAATCTTTCTCACAGTTGTCAGCATCCATTCAGTGCACCTTATGTTTTTACCAGTTTCTCGTTGTCTTAGTCTGTCTTTTTGGTTACTTGTGTCTGTACAGGTGTTCATGCATCCAGATTTATTTAAAGCCCTACCTTCCCGCATTTTTAGTCTGAACGATCATTTGAAGCTTTTTGGGTGGTGTTGACAATTATATCACTTAACATGCAAAGTTCCATACAGCATCATGCAGGCTGGTTTGAGCAAACTGAAGTTCAAATGCGTAGTATATGCTGTAGTCTTCGAGAGCTACACTACAAGAGCTTCGTGCCATCGAAAATCTCTTCACCCCAGCAACCAGCAAACATCCGTGTTTTGCATTTAGTGCTCTACTAACCTTAAGATAGTAAGAAGATGTTTGTTTGTTTTTTTAAATCACATTCACACAGGCACACTCATAATCACAGCTGCCCCCAAATTAAATGGCAGCTGTGAAGCCTAGAAATGTCAGAGCGTGGGTCTTAAAAAAATCAACAACATAAAAAACATCAACAAAAACGAACGTACTGCATCAGGTGGCGTTTTTTCATGCTTCATAGACCTCTTGCACTTACAGTGATGACATAGTATATACGCCTTTCTGTCTGCTGCTAGTGTTGTGCATTAGATTGTTTAGTCTCCTCTGGCACACAGAATGGTTTTGTGCCCTTGCCCTGTGTTTTCATCACATGTATCATTCTTTTGCTGCAGGAGAAGCAGCTGCTCGGGGGGCAGTACCAAAAAATACAGAGGTTCTCACCATGTGGGAACTGTGGAAAATCCCGTAAGTCACTCAACACCTGGAATTTAAAAAAAAAATTTTACAGATTATATTTTCACATGTTTCAAAGTGTCACGTTGTTGTAGCCCAAGGGCTGTGAGTATTGCAGACACAAGGTAAAGTATGTAGTGAAGTATGCCTGTATCTGATTGGTGAGAATGTTGTGTTTTTGTTCTTGTTAAATCTTGCTTGAGTCATTTTGTTGTTGTTGTTGTTGTCGTCTGTGTGTCTGTCTGTCTGTCTGTCTGTCTGTCTGTCTGTCTATTTATCGCAGACTATCCTTGTTATGACAGTAGGGCTATTTAAGAACCACTGAAAAATTATTATCACCATTAAGCAAACTTGGGTAGTTTGATGCAACATTTTATAACACCCCCCCACCAAACTTACTTTGTTGATGATGCTGTATTTTAATTTCCCCCCCACAATGCTCTTGCTGCAGGATGCTGAAGGAAGTGGCAATAGGTGTGTTTTGCCTGAAGGTGGTGCGCTACTGTATGTACATGTGGCTCCCCATGTACCTGCTGCAGGAGGTAGGCTGTGAGTGGGTGTCACAGGTGTGATGTGCGTGAACCGTGTGTTTGAAATCGGGTGTGCATAAACAGGTGTGCAAAAATAGTCGTGCATGAGAGTGAGTGTGAAAATGGTTGCTTGAGAGTGTGTGTGTGTAGCAGAGTGAATGCTTTTGTGTGTGTGTATGTGTGTGTGCGTGCGCGCGCGAACGCACGCACGTGCGAATGTATACATAATGTTTGTACAATGTTGAATTGCGTCACGTCGTGACGCGAGTTGTTCTTCCGTCGTTACACACACATACACACACACAAAAGCATTCACTCTGCTACGTGTGTGTGTGTGTGTGTGTGTGTGTGTGTGTGTGTGTGTGTGTGTGTGAAACTGAGCATGCATGAGTGGGAGTGAGAAAATGGGCGTGTATGAGTGGATTTGCGCAAATGGGCATGCATGAGCAGGTGTGTGAAAACGAATGGCTGTATATGAACAGGTGCATGAAAATGGGTGTGCATTTTCCAGAATGTAACTTGGCTTAGTAAACATGGAAATAGCCCATTCAATGTTTTGCTTTCAGCTGCAGTACCCACAACACTTGGCAGGCATTCTTTCCACAACATTTGAAATTGGTGGGGTTCTGGGCAGCGCACTCATTGGCTTTGCTCTTGACAGGTGAATATCTTTTACTCATGACATAAAATGTACCCATAACCCATCATATTATCAATCTCAAGACCACATTTCATGACCCAACAGTGTATACCATTACCTTAGCCATCTTGAGTCAAGAGGTGGGCCGCGTTGCTTACGCAAATGCGCTCGCGGGCGCTTGCGGAGGTCGCTTTTCCTCCTTGGGAAACGGCCAATTAGAAAAAGGCGCTTTCAAAATGGCGGCTGAATCACGAACACGGTTGTTGGAAAGGCTGAAAAGGAAGAAGAAAACTCTAGTGCTCGCAGCTATTAGTCATCTTTTGAGCGCAGAAGACGACGTTTTTGAGGAGGAGCAATAATTACTGGCTTGGAGCATGACTATACCGCTAGTATGCATGTTCTGCTCGATGCAAAACGGAGACGTAAGGCACCCCTACGTACTCACTTTGACCACTCCTTCCCCACAAACACGCACAACATATCCCTGAATGACTGGCGACCACGGCCCGGTGCAATTAGCTCAAATTATTTTCATATACTATTCTGCACAATTACAAGTTGGGACAGAAGGTCTCCATCCACCCGCAAATTCATTTTAAGCCATTTCTTAGTTCCACTTCAACGAGGCCTTCGGTGGGCGCCGCCATCTTTGTTTACATAAAAACTGACCACGTGACCTTTTGCTCGCGGCGAACTACCTTCCCGGGCCGCTCGCTTACGTTCGCTTACGCTCTTCGCGAGCGGTCACGGAAACCGGATAACTACGCGCAGCGATCGCGGACGCACGCGGACGTTTTCGCTAGGAAACCCCCTCGTGGTCTGTCTGATCTCCAACCAAGGTAGATAATTTCAATGCTGACAGACACTAAGTGACATAGTTACAGGCCCTGGCCTTCTCCACGCATGAAATGGACGAGATGAAATGTGTTTGTGGGGATTGCAAGTTGACTGAACTTGACGACATTTATACATTTAAAGTGTGCCTGCACTGGAGTGCCACAGAGAGTGTTTGTGTGTGTGTGTGTGTATAGATCTGTGTGTTTAGCCTCACATTAAAGTCGCTATGTTCTTAATGAGTTCAGAGGGATAAACTGTGGCTCACGAAGCTCCGAGGCAGTTTGCGAAATTAATAGATATCCTTTTGGCCAGTGTGACCGTTTGCATGGCTTTGCGGTTTCTAATAGTTGAGAAATATGACTTTCTTTGACCTTACACTTCCTTACCTGTACCATATGGCTAATGCCCATTGACAAACTTGCCACCAATCAGTGCTGTCTAGTTAGTCTTCAGTCTGCAGCCAGATAATGTCATCTGCTTAGTACGTCACTACGTGGTACACTCCTACTCATGTAGAACAACATATACACCAGCCAGAGTCACCACGATGGTTTCACATGCTATACCGTGTCCCAAGTGACTGATTCTGATGCACGGATTAAGTGTATTCGATGATAAGATTGTTGTAGGCCTGGCAAATGATTGAGTCTTTCATTTCACTTTATTGACTTTTTCTTCTAGGTTTTTCCAAGGACGAAGTCTGCTGGGCACAGGATTTTCCACAGCTTGCTCTGCGATTGCCCTGGTACTGTTTGCTATGACAGGTACCTGGGGCATGGTTTTCAACTGCCTCTTTCTCTTCATTGCTGGTGCCTTCAACGCTGGGCCAGATGTGCTGCTCGGTAAGTTGAGAGAAAGAGAGAGAGAGAAACTTCACGGTGTCCTTCCAAATGTCAAAGATGTAAATTATAAAAATCAGCGTACTCTACATCTTTTCAGAATAAGAGAGTCAGATAGAGGGAAAGAGAAAGGAGAAGACATGAGAGACAGAGAGAAGGGGAAGATTTCACACAGGCAATGAGAGAAACAGAGAGGAAACACAGAAAAAGAGACAAAAACAGAGAGGGGGGGGGGGATGTATAACACATGAAAGACAATGAATAAATGGATAATTTGTTTAAGCAGTCTGTTTTAATGTGTTCTTTATGCAGTTGTATTTTTTTTATGGCCATTGCCATGGTCATGAACGCTAACACGTTAAGGTAAACTCGTGGTTTGTGCCTTCATGAAGCTTGAAAATTGGGCGTGAATGCGTCACATTTGTTGGCTTTTTTAACAGGTGGCTCTATTCCTGCTGAACTAGGAGAGCAGAATGGTCGTAATGCTGCTGCTGCTACTGTTGGTCTTGTCAATGGTGAGTCTCTGATTCACTGTAAATGTACTGAAGGTAGTCTTTTGTTTAGTCTGCAGACCTGTATACCCTCCGTATTTTCCCGTATTCCATCTTCTTAAAAACAGAGAATGCAGAAATACAATTATGAGGCCAAAAAAATACAAATCCTGAGAAGTCAGCATGTGCATTTTAAAAATCTGGAGCAGTATCTTTCATTTCTGTCCACTGCACCACCGCGGATAGCATCACGCACACATGCGCAGCTAGGGTACAACCGCTTCAGTCAACCCCATCATGTGATGGAGGTCGCAAGAGAAGTGAGGATGATGACTGTAAAAGGCCCCCAGCAGATGACAAAACCAAACAACCAACTGAAAAGAGAGGTGTACAATGCTACGAAGCCAGATGCAACAAGATATGGCCATGCATTGGATCAAGCTGGGCGGGCGACAGTTTTGCCTTCTGCAAATTATGTGAAATGGACATCTCAGTTGGTAGTGGAGGCAGGAATGACATCACGCAGCACATCAAGAATGAGAGAGAGAGAGAGAGAACACGAGAGCAGTCACGGCCAGTGTGCAAGTTTATAATACTGGCAGCTGGTGAAAAATACTGGAATTTTTTTAATGGGAATACTGGTAAGCGTGATTCTGAGG
This sequence comes from Batillaria attramentaria, assembly GCA_018292915.2. NCBI lineage: Eukaryota > Metazoa > Mollusca > Gastropoda > Batillariidae > Batillaria > Batillaria attramentaria. Next base: position 1,416,285 of record JACVVK020000125.1, on the reverse strand, counting down.
TGCACAGGTATGTTTCTTTCAGCTAGTCAAGTCCAGTCAGAATACGTTACTTATCCCCGTAGGGCAGTTCAGCTACATAGTGCGTGTGCTGCATATTTTTTTAGTTGAATGTTGTGTGTGCTGTGCATTGTACAATATGGAGTGCTCGGGTTGGATATACTGCCTACATTCGCTGTTTCCTACAGTGTACTTGCTTCACTTTTTCACTCTTGCAGGTTTTGGGAGCATAGGAACGTGCATAGAAGGGCCCCTGATTGGAATGATTTCCACTTACTATGGCTGGGGCAGCATGTTCTACCTGATGACCGGCCTGTCTTTTCTCGGTGCCTTGTCTGTGTTCCGGGCAGCCTCACTGTACGCCCGCAGAGGGCCCACAGTTTCAGAGGTCTCCATTGCATGAACGGGTTTAGTAGTGGTGAGCCAACTGTTGCACTTTGGTCTGCAAGAGCAACACATGACAAGAAGCATGAAAATTACAATCTTCTGATCATCAGAAGATCCTCCATTTGGTCACCAAACATTCCAACATCCTCTTGCTCACTTTGCAGTGTGTGTTCCTTTTTTTTCAAATGGCCCCTTCCTCATGAGTGCTGCTGACTTAATACTAAGATCTTCCCAGAGAGGATTACCTGCATTGTAAGTGCAATTTACGGGCAATATTTTCTGACTAAGAAGAATTTCCAGGGAGGCAGTGTCTATTGAGTATTGATGCACGTACTGTCCTATTGTTATTGTCTGTACTGCTGATTCTATGTTGATGGCAGAGTTTTATGTGTGTGTTTGGATCTATTTCGCTTATTCGAGTGTGGTTGAAGTGGCATCTACTTGGTTAAATTGTAAATTGTATATGATGATTTGGCCTTGAATATTATACATACAATGTAATATTGTAAGGTGTTGGAATGTGTACAGGCAAATCCTTTGCTCCTTTCTAGTCTCTGCTGTAGTACTATTTTTGTTAAATCCTGAAAATGTGATATTTAATCACAAAAGCTTTTTTTTTTTTTTTTTTAATTACATGTACATGGGTTTTGCAGGGTATCTGATACAATTTATACATTGAGTGGATGCAGTGTACTTGGCATTAGATTTCTTGGTGTGCCTGTGTCAGTTAACCACAAACACAAGTGTTGCGTGCTTGGATTATTGTTGATGTTACTGTCCAAAATTCTCTTGTAAATGGAACGTTTGGTTGTGGTGGATTTTTGACATAGCTCCATTTTGAGTGTAACACAGGAAATGTTCAGTGCATGTCATCCTGCACTGCTCTCAAAATCCAGTTATTCCAAAATTTCATGATGACATTAATGTGTACATGTGCATAAATCCTACACTTCTCTTGCTCAGGTTTTTGCCTCTTTGTGGCTTATCCAGGCATATAGGGTCATGAATCGAATTCACAAAATCTAGGTCGTACTGTTTTAATTCTTTTATTTTTAACTGCGTCCATCATCAGAAAATGAGTAGAAGGAAAAAAAACATGCATGTGGTGTGTAAAACGACAATCATGGTGGATATGAACTGATCTCAGTTATTAGGTGCTTGTTGTTCTCATGTAATTTTACACACACAGTATTTCCCCTGGGATTTGGTGTACCTTCATTTTCTGGAACTGCATGAAATTGAATTATTGGTGAGAAGCACTGGTGTTGCCATAGCCTTTTTTGGAAAAAAATTTTAATCATGTGTTTTGTTGATGATGAAAAGCAGGACATAGACAGATAGAAGCATTTGTATGTATTGGTGTGTGCGTCTGATTTTTTTTTTCCCCTGAAAAGTTGTGTACAAAAGAAATGAATAAAATCTTTTGCAAGGATTTTGAATTGAAAGTGACAGATCTAAAAATCCAACAAGGAAGAAGGGTTCAACAGTGATGTGACTGTTATACACATTGGTTTTAATGTCTCAGATACATCTGTTATACATGTTTTCATATGCTTTTACATGTAACATGAACATTTTGAAACTTTTATAGTGTAGTTATAATCTACTATCTCTTTAAAAGAGATTGAAACTACATCATTAGAAGATGGTGGCATTCTGATGTACAATTTTCTCGAGCTTTTTTTTTTTCTTCTTTTTTTTTCTCTTTTTTTTTTAAACACAAGTACATCAGTGTTTGCACAGAAGGTGATAAGGTGCATATGAATTAAAGAAGAGACCATAGCAAGATAGATGTTACTTGTATGTGTTTAGTGTTTGTGTTACATACCAAACAAGTCATGTTTTTCTTTCCTCATTTATTTGTCTACTTCTGTTTGTGGTTGTTTTGTTTCTTTGTGTGTCTGTTTTTCTGGATCAAGTTGTTCATACGTATATTACGTCCATTTTGAAAATGCGAAGGTATTTATTTTTCCATTCTGGTGTAACAGATTCTGAAAATACGTTTCTTGCAGTTCTCCTTTTCTCTCGTTTTCCGTGTAGCATTTATTGTAAATCCATTTCTTACTGTATAATTGTGTTTTTGCTTTATGTGATGGTATTAGCGCTGTTTCACATTTTCAATTTTTTTCTAACATATCTTTGCCTCTGTCACCAGATGTCATACAAATCTTTGTATCTTGCAACATGAGTATTTCAACTGTTTAGCTTCACCACCGCCACCACTTCACTTCCCCTGTGCACCCACCAAACTCCCCCACTCCTGTGTTGTTTGCTGTTTTTCAAGTTGCACAGCAGCATAATGATCAATATGCCTACTGTGTTTGGGAAAGGAAATCTTGTCTTAGTGCAAGGTGCTAATAAGAAGTACAAGTGGCAGGCATTTAGTAATATGAGACTGTATCCTTTTAACAATTCTTTCTCTTTCATGTTTGTGACTTAGATGTTGCCATTTGTATCACTATTTTGCTCAGAGTGCAAGCTTTACACACAATGCATTGTATTTATCCTTCATGGAGAAATCTGCTGAAAAATTTAAGACAGTTGTACATAAATATGAGTTGCACCTATTTTTGTGAGTAAATAGATTGATTAGAGTCCACGAATCCAAATGAGTTATGGCAGGGATCAGACTGGCTCACTGAGCGTATCTTGTGTGTACATGTATAACATTTTACAGGGTGACATTAATTTTGTTCTTCGTTTTCTTTATCGCATGCTTTGCATTTTTCGCTGTATGTTGTTGTGTTATTATTTGAGTACAATTTCTACTTCTGCATTTATTAACTTGTTCAAGAGGGAAAGGAAAGACTGCAAGCAGAACTGAGCTTTGTTTGGATGCTCGGGTCTTGAGTTCAAATCTTGGTTTTGAGCCAACTATTTGTGCTGGCTTTTCCTTGTTGCCCGGTCTTTGGTATCCCTCTTGTGTGGTGGAAACATACATTAAACCACCTGTCGGACAGTCAGAGGGTGTGTGTTCGATTCTAGCTGGAGGCTAAATTTTTATTCTGGCTTTTCATCATTAGCGCCTTTTACATGTGTAAAATATTAAGAATGTTAAACCTTCTTGTAAACATCCAAACGTGCAAACCTACATGCACTGTCTGGGATCTGAGAGTAGCATTGTTACCTGGGACCAAAAGCACTGTTCACAGATTTAGAGTCGGAGGAACCTACGTGAACTGTCGGCACAGATATAAATCAGTATACTTGTTCCTTAACTCTGCCACTCTTCATTTGAAGAGGATAATATGGGTTCACACAGTGACTGAATCAGAGACAGTAGCACTGGGGAACTGGAAAGTATACCAAGCAATAGAAGAAAAGTGAAATTATTTTCATTGTTTGATTGAAGTGATTCTAGAATGGGAACCCTTACTAAACAGCTCACCTTGCAGTGCTCTCCGTGGTGTTTCATATCATTCCCACAAGGATATCATTGTCATTCAGTTCTGTGATGTTGATGTACAACATGATGAACAGGGTTCTATTTTTGGATTTTTGTTTGTTTGTTTCAAACTGTGATTACGTGTCATGATCAAAATGTGATGCTGTATTCTGTATTGCAAAAATGAAAAATGCTGATGATAAACTTTTTTCTGACAAACTTGAGAGAGAGAGAGAGGGAGAAAGTATTTTGTTTGCAAACAGAAATTTTTAACACACATGTTTACAGTACATGTACTTACAAAGAGAGAGAAGTGGAGTGGTGCATTTGCCTTTTCTTTTTTTTTTGTTTTGTTGCATATTTCGAGGATTTCCTACCAGAACATATATATATATATATATATATCTTTCCATCTGTATCAATAGGACCTTCTGATAGATATGACCTGGGGTCAAGTGGTGTCATGCTGTAGGGTCATTTGGTAAAAGAGCACATTTGTTTTTATTCATTAGAGGGTCTGAGTTCGTATCCCAGCTTGGGCCAAATATTTGTGCTGGCTTTTTTCATCGTTGCCCCATCTTTGATATCACCCGTATGTGGTGGAAAAGGACGTTAAACTCCCAAACACCCACCCACCCACACTGTCCATGAGAGGGATATTGTAGAAAAGCTGTAGAGTTGTGGTTTCTTCTTCTCCTTCTTTATGTTTTTCGCATTTATCTATTTATGTGAAAATCTCGTTCAGCGGTAAGGGGTGCTCTCTCTCTCTCTCTCTCTCTCTCTCTCTCTCGTGTACATACAAAATGTGCTTGTATTTATTGAATTTGATTTCTACTTCTGACGAATTGTTAATCATGGTGTGATTTTAAGCTTGTTGGTTTGTTGTTTTGTTCTCAGTAGGATGCAAAAGCTTACCACGGCAACAATTGTTCTGAAAACAATAAAGTGTATACAATATTTATGATAGCTCCTGAGGGCTTCTGTGGTGTTTCAGTAATAAAAATGGCGCTCAAGGCGGTTTGATGACACTGACAATTTGGGCACTGACTTTCTTGTTCTTTTTGGGTCACTTGTGTAACAAAGTGTGTCTATGTAATAACCCTCCACCGTCTGTGTGTGTGTGTGTGTGTGCAGTAAAGCTTAACATTGGCCTTTTCTCAGAATCTACAAATAGCAGAGACACCAAAGTAAAGGTCATTCAAAATACCATTTTGAATGAACTTGACTGAAGGTCAAGGTCATCAAAGCTGTCTCACTGGAAAATCAAAATTGCCATTTTCTCAGAATGTAGGGGTACCAGAGGCATCAAACTTTGCATGGTGATAGACATTGACAAAACTGTACTGACATACTCGTATTCAATTTCCTTGAGTCAAGGTCAAGGCCACTCAAGATGTTTTGCGGAGACTTTAACGTTAGCATTTTCTTGGAAACAACAAATAGCAGAGGCACCAAACAAGGCACAATGATAGATAGCAACGAGACCTATGCAGACATACCCATTTGAATGACCCATTACAGCTGTCTGTTGTGAAATTTTACATTACCATTTGTACAGAAACTACAAAAACTAGAGCTATCATACTCGGCATAATGATAGTCACTGATAAGCTCTTCACTTATAGATCTCATTTAATGACCTTGACCCAAGGTCATAGAAGCTGTCCTGGGAAAACTGTTACATTGCCATTTTCCGTTTTCTTAGGAACTATGAACACAAGAGACACCTTACTTGAAGATAGCTAGTGATAAGACCTTTACAAACATACTCTTTTGAATGACCTTAACCCATCTCACAACTGAGCCAAGGATTCTTTGCTCCTCTAGTTTTTTTGTTTTGTTTGCTCTATGCGTGTGTGTGTGTGTGTGTGTGTGTGTTGTTGTTGTTGTTGTTGTTGTTGTTGTTGTCGTTGTTGTTTGGGGGGGGGGGGTAGTGTTTATTGTTGTTGTTGTTGTTGTTGTCGTTGTTGTTTGGGGGGGGGGGGGGGTAGGGTTTAACAAACAGCAGTCATTTGTTTGTAGAATTAACTGCCTTTATGACCATTTTTTTTTTAATCCTGAGACCCAAGCTAAGAAAAGCAGACTGTTAAGTTTCTACTTCCGCTAACTACAAGGACGGGTAGGTGGGTGTTTGAGGGTTTTAGGGTCCTGAGGGTTCAACGTCTATCAATGAGCCTTGAAATAGGCTGGTACAAACCTCAGAGAGCTGTTGAGATTTTTTTTTTTTTTTTTAGTGTCCCACTCTTTCAGTTACACTGCAAGTGCCTCTCACTTGAATTCAAAAGCACTGCTGTCGACGGCATTCGCAGCGAAACGCTGGTCTTCAATGCGAGTGAAGTCTCCATGTCATGAACGCGTGTGTTCGACTCAAACTTGTATCGACTCAAACTCTCTCAAATGAAAGTCAGATATTTTCCATTGTTCACACGGAAGAGAAAAATGGAACTGCGTTTCATGAACTTTGAAGTGGCCATCGTCAAACACGCAACATCAGCTACGGTTTGTATGGAGAATTTTGAAGTTTCGTGGGAACAGGGTACAATGACCTGATACAGAAGACCAAGTCACGCAGTGGGTGACGACGGGTGACCAGACCGTATACAAAATAGCCTGAATTACTGTTAGTTATTGACTTAAATATACAATGTTTGCTACTTTAAAAATAAATCTATACACCATATACGGGCGCCGGGATAGCCCGATAGTAGAGCGTCGGACTTTTGCTGCCCGGCTTGGACCAGATATTTGTACTGACCTTTTTCTCGTCGCCACGTACGTCTTTGATATCAACCATAGGTGGTGAAAAAGGACGTTAAACTTCCAACGCCCACCCACTCTGTATACGATTTACCCAGAGGGTTACATGACTTTAGCATTACTGACCAGCAGATACTGTTTTAGGGAGCAAATTATGTTGTTCTTCCCCCACTTCTTTTTCTTTTGTCTGTATATGTGTTGTATACGTGTATGTATAAGCATAGTAATTGATGTGTAGTCTGTGTATGTGTGTGTACGCATATATGTTAAGGAAAGAGAAAAAAATAGCCCATGTCTAAATCTGTATGTTGTCTTCTGTCACCAAAGGATGGGGGTTGTGATATTTTTACTATTGTTTTCTGGTCCTTTTTCTCGCCCACCGTTTCATTTCATTTCATTTTTTTCTCCTGCGACGTGTATGTCAGTACGTCCGCAGAGTTACCTTTTGTTTGTTGGAGTTATGTCCCATTTGTTTGTGTCCTGAGGAAGGCGAAAGCCGAAACGTTGACCCGTGTCGTCCTTTGTGAAAATTAAGTGGTTTCTGTCCCTTTTATGTCGCTTTTATTTGCTTATATGTTGTACGTTTTCCTGCTGAGAGTTAAATGAATACACGGATATATGACTATCCTCTGGTCAGATATGTTCGCAACACTACCGCGCCTCAAACGTGTCTCATATTGCCGTTATTGCGGGAATTCAGTAGAGTTCTTCGTATGTGGAGAATTCATATTCATGTCTGTACTCCCATTTCGCACCGTACATTTGTGCAAGCGACCCTCCACCATGAAGGCTGAAGTTCATTGCCGGACTGTGGGACGGAAGAATTGAACAGAAAGAGAAACGACCGGCTCCTTTTATCATTTCTGTGACCGACAGCCAGCACTGACCACACCATCGCTACCATTGTCGGCGGGACTAGCCTGCCACCAGCCCCAGATAGAAGTATCGCTAGGCTGGCAAACCCCAATTCTCGGGATTTCTCGTGCCGCGATAACTAGAAACGGGACTCGTAAAACACGGGGAAATCTCGCCACTTAGACGAACGCTGGCTTTTAGCAGCCCGTCACCAGCTCTTCCTTATTGGTTCTTGTTGTGATGTGTCTCGGGTACCTGTGTTCGTAAGGAGCTGCGCTTCTCTTGATATTGGGCCAGCCGACAGTATTGACTTGGGGTGGGTGTTTTGGGGTTTAACGTCCTTTTCCACCACATAGGGTGGTCAAAGACGGGGCAACGATGAAAAAGCCAGCACAAATAGTTGACCCCAGCCGGGATCGAACTCACGACCCGAGCATTAGAAGTCCAACGCTCTACCATTCGGCCATCCCGGCTCCCGACAGTATTGACTGAATTATTAGACACGTATTCTTCGTGTTGTGCTCAGTCATCATGCAGTCACAAAAGAGACTCATTGACATAAACCTGTGAAGTCAGAAAGCCAAGACAAAAGTAAATACTTCTATCTGTTGTTTCAGGCGGCCATTTCATGCGGGTCCAATCTGAACCGGAAGAACTCCTGTTTTGAAAAAGGGGAGGGGGTGGGGTTAAGGACGGGGCTGGGGGGGGGGGGCTATGCTTGAGCGAGTTGCTGGATCATTCCCAAGAAAATTAATAGAATAGGATCTATCCAACTTTCTGTACATTTTAAACACCAGATTTCACAGCTCACTATTTTAAGTTTGTACCATAACCTTCCCCACTGGCTTTACGCTGCCGCTCTGCACCCACCTCCCCCCCCCCACCTCCCCTCATACATCCCCCACCCCTCCCTAAACTCCCCGCCCCCTCCCCCAGAGTAAGATTAATTTTTTTTCGACCAGGCTCCTTTTATCATTTCTGTGACCGACAGCCAGCACTGACCACACCATCGCTACCATTGTCGGCGGGACTAGCCTGCCACCAGCCCCAGATAGAAGTATCGCTAGGCTGGCAAACCCCAATTCTCGGGATTTCTCGTGCCGCGATAACTAGAAACGGGACTCGTAAAACACGGGGAAATCTCGCCACTAGACGAACGCTGGCTTTTAGCAGCCCGTCACCAGCTCTTCCTTATTGGTTCTTGTTGTGATGTGTCTCGGGTACCTGTGTTCGTAAGGAGCTGCGCTTCTCTTGATATTGGGCCAGCCGACAGTATTGACTTGGGGTGGGTGTTTTGGGGTTTAACGTCCTTTTCCACCACATAGGGTGGTCAAAGACGGGGCAACGATGAAAAAGCCAGCACAAATAGTTGGCCCCCAGCCGGGATCGAACTCACGACCCGAGCATTAGAAGTCCAACGCTCTACCATTCGGCCATCCCGGCTCCCGACAGTATTGACTGAATTATTAGACACGTATTCTTCGTGTTGTGCTCAGTCATCATGCAGTCACAAAAGAGACTCATTGACATAAACCTGTGAAGACAGAAAGCCAAGACAAAAGTAAATACTTCTATCTGTTGTTTCAGGCGGCCATTTCATGCGGGTCCAATCTGAACCGGAAGAACTCCTGTTTTGAAAAAGGGGAGGGGGTGGGGTTAAGGACGGGGCTGGGGGGGGGGCTATGCTTGAGCGAGTTGCTGGATCATTCCCAAGAAAATTAATAGAATAGGATCTATCCAACTTTCTGTACATTTTAAACACCAGATTTCACAGCTCACTATTTTAAGTTTGTACCATAACCTTCCCCACTGGCTTTACGCTGCCGCTCTGCACCCACCTCCCCCCCCCCACACCTCCCCTCATACATCCCCCACCCCTCCCTAAACTCCCCGCCCCCTCCCCCAGAGTAAGATTAATTTTTTTCGACCAGGCTCCTTTTATCATTTCTGTGACCGACAGCCAGCACTGACCACACCATCGCTACCATTGTCGGCGGGACTAGCCTGCCACCAGCCCCAGATAGAAGTATCGCTAGGCTGGCAAACCCCAATTCTCGGGATTTCTCGTGCCGCGATAACTAGAAACGGGACTCGTAAAACACGGGGAAATCTCGCCACTAGACGAACGCTGGCTTTTAGCAGCCCGTCACCAGCTCTTCCTTATTGGTTCTTGTTGTGATGTGTCTCGGGTACCTGTGTTCGTAAGGAGCTGCGCTTCTCTTGATATTGGGCCAGCCGACAGTATTGACTTGGGGTGGGTGTTTTGGGGTTTAACGTCCTTTTCCACCACATAGGGTGGTCAAAGACGGGGCAACGATGAAAAAGCCAGCACAAATAGTTGGCCCCAGCCGGGATCGAACTCACGACCCGAGCATTAGAAGTCCAACGCTCTACCATTCGGCCATCCCGGCTCCCGACAGTATTGACTGAATTATTAGACACGTATTCTTCGTGTTGTGCTCAGTCATCATGCAGTCACAAAAGAGACTCATTGACATAAACCTGTGAAGACAGAAAGCCAAGACAAAAGTAAATACTTCTATCTGTTGTTTCAGGCGGCCATTTCATGCGGGTCCAATCTGAACCGGAAGAACTCCTGTTTTGAAAAAGGGGAGGGGGTGGGGTTAAGGACGGGGCTGGGGGGGGGGGGGGGGCTATGCTTGAGCGAGTTGCTGGATCATTCCCAAGAAAATTAATAGAATAGGATCTATCCAACTTTCTGTACATTTTAAACACCAGATTTCACAGCTCACTATTTTAAGTTTGTACCATAACCTTCCCCACTGGCTTTACGCTGCCGCTCTGCACCCACCTCCCCCCCCCACCTCCCCTCATACATCCCCCACCCCTCCCTAAACTCCCCGCCCCCTCCCCCAGAGTAAGATTTTTTTTTTTCGACCAGAAAGCGTTATTGAAAAAAATAGCTATGTTTTGAGTAAGTACTTTGGCACATTTAAGGCAGCTACAAAGGCAGACCGAGACCCCCCTGTTAACTCAATTGCTACCAAGTAAGGTGGGTTTTTTTTGTTTGTTTGTTTGTTTGTTTGTTTGTTTGTTTGTTTTGTTTGTTTTTTGTTTTTTTGCCCCAACTCTTTTGCCAGTTCCAGTGGCGTTCCTCCCTGGTCCTTGGTGCTATGGAGGTCCGTGCGGTTTGGGACTGCGGGACAGGGCCGCATTCCACGCTTCCTGTCATAAATATCCCGGCGTTAACCAGGCCCGGGAACTGACTACGGCACCTGCGGTGCCGGCCCTGTAATCATCCACATCATAAAACGTGTCATACCAAGGGAAGCACCTCCAAAGTCGCACCCGTGAAGTGGGTGAATCTCGGCTGTGTGGCAACAACCTCCCCATTGGCATTGGGCCCATAGCACACCCGCTCTGGGTAGGAGCCGACCTAGGTTGGAAAAATCCCGCTTGCCTCGGCTGGGACCGGGGTGGTCGAATGGTAGAGCGTCGGACTTCTAATGCTCGGGTCGTGAGTTCGATCCCGGCTGGGGGCCAAATACTTGTGCTGGCTTTTTCATCGTTGCCCCGTCTTTGATATCACCCTATGTGGTGGAAAAGGACGTTAAACCCCCAAACACCCACCCACTCCCTCGGCTGGGACTCGAACCCGGGTCTCCTGGTCCATGCTACCAAGTAAGTTTGGGATTGTGTACCAGCGGCCTCACTAAAAAATAAAAATCATAATTACTTCATGTCTGCATGGATTTAAATTTGATTCGGCGGGAGTGTTGCACTATGACTCTACTCGTGTTTGCTGCAGTTAAAGCCGTTAAATAAAGAACGGTTAACTTCGTGTGCGTGTTCCAGCATGCGGTATGCATGTAAGCATGTAAGCAAATATGTTCATGTCTGTATGTCTCGACGTACATGTATGTATGCAAGTATGTATGTCTGTAAACAAATATTGTATCATTGATTCTGCCTGTGCTTGTGTCAATAAATACGACACTGATATAAACACCAAGTGAAAAAACAACAACAACAACAACAACAACAAAAAACCGTTAACTTTGCCTGATTTCCGCATACAGGGCCAAAACCGAAAGAGTAACCTGTCTTGTGTTTGTTTTATCTGTCTTTTGTGTTTTTATGTCTTAATATGAATAAATATGCATTTTATGTAAAGCGCCTAGAGCTTAGATAAGGTTAGGCGCTATATAAATATTCTAGTAGTGGTAGTAGGAGGAGGAGGAGGAGGAGGAGGAGTAGTAGTAGTAGGAGTAGGAGTAGGAGTAGTAGTAGTAGTAGGAGTAGTAGTAGGAGTAGTAGTAGTAGTAGTAGTAGTAGTAGGAGTAGTAGTAGTAAAAAAGCGTGGGATACTCATGCTCGGTACCAAATGCGTTAACTCTTAAGAGCTCGAACCCGATCATCCCCTCTGCCTACTATATGATAAGTCTGTTAAACAAGAACAAGCCACTGCACACCAGTAGCAGCCACTTCAAGTGACTATTACGCAAGGCGTGGGCCTTCCCAGCTGGGCCATAGACCGCTGCAGATTGCATCAGCTTGAAGTGGCCTGTAGTGATCTGAAGATTTCAAGTAAAGTTACGATTTTTGCATGGGCTATTAAGAGTTAAAAAAGAGAAAACAACAAAAACAACAACAAATGAGGTTAATTTATTTTGTTTCTCTTGGTTACCGTTCAGCCAGTTCTGAAAAGAGGGTCCAGTGCTCCCCACACAATCAGCGTTTCTTAATCTGCGTCTTATTTTGAAAGAATTAGACGATTAATGTATGTATTATGCCCTTTGCTACTTCAGACATTGAGTCGAGCATCCGCTTGCGTTCGCGCTCGCGCGCGCGCGCGCGCACACACACACACACACACACACACACACACACACACACACACACACACACACACACACACACACACACACAAATCGATAAAAGATTTTTTGACGGTCTGTCGGAAAACAGTCATCCCCCCCTTTCCGCCTGTCTTTGTTGACCGAACACCAAATCTGCCATGTACGCGAAAACGCAATTTGCTGTAAAAAGGTTGCTCATGCTTTCTCACCAACGAACAGATTAAAAGAACCACCGTCCGATACCTTGTGTGTGTGTGTGTGTGGGGGGGGGGGGGGGGTCCCTTTTTTGTTTGTTTGGTTGTTGTTGTTGTTGTTGTTGTTTTTTTGGGTATTTATTTTTATTAGTAGTATTCATTTTGTTTTATATATATATATATGTAAGGTTTTTTTTGACAGGTGTGCTTTTGAATGAATATTCCTGAGTATGCTCGAAACAGTCTTTAGGTGAGTACAGGTCTAAATGCATTACATTGACATTTGCTGGCCTTTACATTCGAACGAGAACAATAACGGCCCAAGCTGTCTTAAGTCAGCCGAAGAACAAGACCGTGGCAGACGCTGTGTTTACCGGCTTCTGTCTCCTCAATGCCACAGTGTGAAGCTGTACTGATACATGTGTGTGAATGGTACGACGCTTTTTCTAGACACCACAATCAAACTTAGGGCGATTTGTGAGCACAGAAACGTGGGAAGGGGATCTTTAACCTGTAGTGTGCTACGGAAACGATACATGCGCTCGCATCGTCCACCTCTCACCGACTTCACAGGGTTAATTATTTCTTTTTCTTCTTCTCCTTGTTGTTGTTCTTCTTCTTTTTTTTTTTTTTTTTTTTTTTTTGCTGCCACAACTCTTTGCCGGCTCCAGTGGTGTTCCTGCCTGGTAATGGATGGAATCCCCGGAGGGCTCGGAAGCTGGGGCAATTTTTATTATGCATGATGATGGAGATGAGGATGATGGTAAGATGATGCTATGGAGGTCCGTGTGGTTTGGGACTGCGGGACAGGGCAGCATTCCACGCTTCCTGTCATAAATATCCCGGCATTAACCAGGCCCGGGAACTACGGCACCTGCGGTGCCGGCCCTGTAACCATCCACACCATTAGACGTGTCATACCAAGGGAAGTACCCCCGAAGTCGCACCCGTGAAGTGGGTGAATCTCGGCTGTGTGGCAACAGCCTCCCCATTGGGCCCATAGCACACCCGCTCTAGGTAGGAGCCGACCTAGGTAGGAAAAATCCCGCTTGCCTCGGCTGGGACTCGAACCCGGGTCTCCCGATGCATAGTACGAAGTGCTAACCACTACACAACGGGGGCCGGTCTTCTTCTTGTTTCTGTTCTTGTTCTTGTTCTGCTTCTTCTTTTGTTCTGCTTCTTCTTCTTCTTTTGTTCTTCTTGCTCTAGTTCTTCTTCTTCTTCTTTTGTTCCATACGCGGTGGAAAAGGACGTTAAACTCCCAAACACCCACCCACCCCTTCTTTTGTCGTTGTTCTTGTTCTTTTTCTTCTGCTTCTTGTACTTTTGTTGTTCTTCGTCTTCCTCTTCTTTTGTTCTTCTTGATCTTCTTCTTCTTCTTGGTTGCTGTTGTTGATGTTTTCTTCTTCCTCTTCTTCTTCTTCTTCTCTCTCTCTCTCTCTCTCTCTCCCCCCCCTTTCTGTCTCCCCCCCCCTCCCTACACACACATGTCATTGTATCCGTAACCATAGCTGAAAAACGTGTCTCCCTGATCAGGACGGCCGTGTGTTCCGAAGTTCTTTCTATGGCTCCATTAAACAGTTCGATGATGTGGGTGGACGTCACAGAGCTAAACATGCACACATATAGAGCTCCGTCGTGGATGCCCTGCATGGCACCTTTGTGCCAGTAAAACAGTTCAAAGCAAAGAAGAAACTTCAAAGCCATGTGGCTTAGAAAAGGTATCTCTAGGGCGAATGAGAACAGACAGAAAGTTCAAGCCCAAGGTCTGTTTTAACTGGAAAATTACGAAAGAGTTTGAACAATGCTGAAATTCAATTGCATTTCTAAAGCAGTTAAACACTGCTATGCCCTGACTGGCAAGCTTGAGGTAATGAATGAAAGTGATGAATGAAACCAAAACGTTCAAAGAGAATGTACTTAACACACAGGACCACCGAGCCATTCGGCGTATTGGCGATGAAACGCAAACGATAGAAAGTTTATCGATGGTATCGTTTTCCTGTTATTTGTACCTCACGTTCATACGGCTGTGGAAGACGCAATATAAATTCTAATGCAAAATTTTGATAACGTAAATAGAAAATACTGGAGTTTGGACGTAAAGGAAAGCAGCTCAGGGGAGGCCGTTCTGTACAGTGCCAAGTTCGGGGCGGTCTTTGGTCTCGTGATTAAGACTTTGTCACCAATGCTAGAGGCTAGGTTCGAGTCCCAGTCGGGGCAAAGAACTTTTCCCTTCTTGTATGCGGCATCGTTCATCCGGGCCGATCGTCGGGGGTTTCTCTCCGGGTACTCTCGCTTCCTCCTCCACAGCATTTGAAAATAAATGCAATTCTAAATTCCAGAACTTAACTTGCTGAGCTGACCCTTTGCACCACGTGCTTGCATGCAGCGTATTCAGCCCAGTGTGTGAGAGAATGCGGGTGATTAATGTGAGTGAGCGTGTTGGGCTCAGTTTGCGGCGCTTTGAGCCAGTTCAAGAAATTATTGGGTAAAGCGCCTACACATTATTATTATTATTACCGAAATTTAAACACTCTCGAGCAGGAGTAAGTCTGTGAGCACCAGGGAGCTGGCAGTGAAGTCTATTTGATGACGCATTGCCGTTTTAAAAACTTCACAAGAGGATAAAAATACCGTGTTGCTGTTGTTGTTGGTGGTGGTGGTGGTGTTTGTGCTGGTTGTTGTTGTTGTTGTTGTTTATAGGTTAATACACGATTCAGGAAAGTTACAGAGAAACAAAATCAGGAAATCAATTGCCTTACCCACTTTCTTTTCGACCAGCCGGCCTTATTTGGACTTTTTATTCAACCTGTCCAGTGTTCAGCATTGACTGTTGCGTCTACCCTCTGATGTATTGTTTGGTCATTGCCTTGGCAATTATAGATCTGCCTCAAATTGTATTTCCGCTGATTCTCTGATGCAAGTAGCTAAAACCACTCTCAGTTCTTGTACTCGCGGTGGTCGATCGCCTGCTTAATGCGCTCGACGGATCAAAATCATCATTCTACTTCCACCAGTTCTTTGCAATCAATCGATATTTACCCCTGCCAAAGCCAACCTCAGAGCGTCGGGGAGACGTTTGCCCGCATGCTGGAAGCACCCGCATTCAGCAGCGCAAATTTCCGATTTTCACTTAAAAATCGTAGCACGAAGACTGGTTTTCTTCCACTCAAAAACATGCTGTTGTCTGCGTTTACTTTGAAGTGGGGCCACGCTGTCTGACCGAAGCCGGCACGTTTGAAAGTGTATTTGATTGTCAAAGAGATCTGAAGTGCTATCTCCACAAGCAAAGCATGAGCTTTTAATGTAGAACCTACTGGGCTGTCAGATAGTGAACGTTCTCAGAGAGTATGAAATCTAAGCCAATTGTGCAACTAAGTGATATCACTTTTTTGGGAGGCCTTTTCCACATTTACTGTTTCGTGAGAACTGAAAGTGCGTGCGGCGGATCCATCGGGGTAGTAAGAAAGACGGCGGGGAGTTTCTCCCGTGCTATTTGGATTCAAAAACTTGGACGACGGTTTGCTCTCAAGTAGAATTATACAGCTCCACTTTGTTTTAACTCTCTCTATGCTGAGAGTGTTTCCCCAGTAGCATACTAAGAGATAGTTACTTCCCTGTGGCTGTTAGAAACCCGATATGCTAGCGCTGTATTTAGTTCCACACCGGCGTTATGTTGTCATGGCTGAGTTTAAAAATAGAAAGTTTGCTATCCCGTAAATCGGACCACTGCAGCCAAGCGTTGTGAGCGCGAAGGCCCCACATTAAGACAGCATAGAGAGAGTTAATATTTTACATCGTCTTCTGGTTGGTGAATTCCCCCCCTTTTTTTAAATCGAAAACAGAAATCTAGAGATTAGTAGCACCGAGCTGTTCCATCCCCCCCCCCCCCCCCAAAAAAAAAAAAAAAAAAAAAAAGAAGAAAAAAAAAGATGTTTGTCGATGTGAAAGAAAGGGGCCATTTGTCAAGCAGAAAAAGATTTTTTTCAACAGATAAAACGTTACTGTGCAAAGTTAACAAGTGTTCGTGTTGATATTTCAAACATATGGCTTTACTTGCGAGCGATCGTCGGTAACACTTTTTGAATCGAAATAACTTCCCGCCGTCTCGATTACACCCCCCACCCCACCCCCACTACCCACCCACCCATCCCCCCCCCCGTCTCCCCCCCCCCCCCGTCTCCCCCCCCCCCGTCTCCCCCCCCACCCCCCACCCAGCCCAACACCCCCACCCCCTTTGTAATAACACAGTAAATGTGAGTTAGCTCTAGGTTAATTGTCGCACACGGACAGATATACAGCTGGAGGAGTTTTGAGGATAGCTTTGCGTCAGGTCCTTCAGCTTGCTGCCATGAATGAACGCTTACCAAAAAAAAAAAAAACAAAAAAAAAAACCCCTGAATATGCTTTTATCTGCAACGCTGAATCTGCTCTGTGGACAATTAAATTTCGCCGTGGGCGGTCTGCACAGCGGAAATGTTTCAAATCCGAGCAGTTTCGTTTGAAGCTCTGCTCATGTGCAGCTAGATGAAGCTGCCAAAGCGGCCAAATCTCGCGCTAATGCTGTGTTTGGATATTTGCACTGGAGCAACCAATCTTGGACTGTGTCTCCACTGGATGCTGAAAGTGATTGTTACCACGCTGAATAAAATCATAAAATCGTTATTTCCTGGCGAAGGTACGAAGAATGGTTTGTGCGAGCATATGAAGAGCTGTTCTTTAGGTCACCAAGTCGCGCAGTCGAAACAGCGGTTAACTGCATTATAATGTGCTTGGATGTTTTTGCTTTGAAGCCATCTGTCTTGGACCGTACCTGCTTTGTGTGCAGACAGCAGTCGTTGAGACTCTGAATAACATTATAAAATTGTTGCTTCCTTGGATACGGGAAATGGTTTGCAAGTGCAGATGAAAAAAACTGATGCTGTCAGCCACTTCGCGCAGTGGTTGAATTATAATTACTGCGCTTGGATTTTTTTTTTATTTGCATTGGAGTCATCTTTGTCAGTGCACGCTGAAAGTGGTTGTTTATACACAGAATAATATCAGGCACGAGGAACGAGAGTGCAGGTGAAGAACTCCTGCCAGTGTCCACCACCGCCGAAACATTTGCTTGAAGCTGGAGAGCTGTTCCTGGAGGCAAGCACGGATTTGGCAGTGCCGGGAGGGCCAAAGTGAAAGTGAATAAATTAAAATTTCTTCAACATTCCTCTCTTCAGTAATACTTGGTTCACAAGACTTCCACGCGTTTGCAAAGAAACAGAATGGCACGTGAGAACTTCATCAGAACGATTCTCCTCGCCGTCAAAATGTTGCTTCTCTGGGACGTGACATTTGGACAGACCGACCAAGTCACCCGAAACTGGTGGACAAAAACGGCCTTGACCGGAGTCAGTTTCCGTGGTTACAAGGCAGAATTCCAGAACAAGTCGACGATAGGCTGCGCCAACCTGTGCTCCCAGAATCCGCCCTGTGCGTCTTTTTCAACGTACCCGAGAACCGGCCAGTGCTTTATTTATGAGTACCGGGTGTTGTTCGGGGTCAACATGACACGCGAGGATGGCTATAGGCACTACTGGAGGAAAAGTGGTACGTCGTCCTTTTACTGCTATCACTACTGCTACAGCTACAACTACAATTACTACTTCTACTCTACTGCTGCTTCGAGGCGCCGGGATAGCCGAATGGTGGAGCGTTGGACTTTCAATGTTTGGATCTTGAGTTCGAATCCCGGCTGGGGCCAAATATTTGTGCTGCCCTTTTTGTCTCGTTGCCCTGTCTTTTGATATCACCCATACGTTGTGGAAAAGGACGTTAAACTCCCAAACACCCATCCACCCTAGTACTGCTACTACTACTGAAGCTACAGCAACTAATTCTACTCTACTACTACTACTACTACTACTACTTCAACCACAACAACTTCTTCTTCCCTAGAGTTACTACCACTACTACTACTGCTGCTACAACCACAACAACAGTAACTACTACTACTATTGCTGCTGCTGCTTCTATTACTACTACTACCACTACTGCTACAATTACTACTACTACTACCGCTACTGCTGCAATTACTACCACTACTACTACTACTACCACTACTGCTACAACCACAACAACAGTAACTACTACTACTATTGCTGCTGCTGCTTCTATTACTACTACTACCACTACTGCTACAATTACTACTACTACTACTACTACCGCTACTGCTGCAATTACTACCACTACTACTACTACTACCACTACTGCTACAACCACAACAACAGTAACTACTACTACTATTGCTGCTGCTGCTTCTATTACTACTACTACCACTACTGCTACAATTACTACTACTACTACTACCGCTACTGCTGCAATTACTACCACTACTACTACTACTACCACTACTGCTACAACCACAGCAACAGCAACTACTACTACTACTACCACTACTACTACAGCCACAACAACAACAACAACTACTGCTACCACTACTGCTACAACCGCAACAACAGCAACACTACTACTGCTACTACTCCTACCACTACTGCTAACTACAACAGCAACAACTTCGACGACAATGACTACGACTATGACTGATGTTGTTGTTACACAAGATATTTTTAGTGTCCGTAGAATATCTGTTCTCGAGTTTTGGTTGAAACTGAGCGATGGACAACCTGACGTAGGCAGTTCACTGATGAGGGTGCGTGGGAGGGTGTTTGGAAGTTTAACGTCCTTTTCCACCACGTATGGGTGATATCAAAGACGGGGCAACGAGAGAGAGAGAGAGAGAGAGAGAGGCAAGCACAAAATTTAATATTTAGCCCCAGCTGGGATTCGGACCCACGACCCGAGCATTGAAAGTGCAACGATCTACCAGTGGGCTACCCCGTTCCCCAGTTCACCGACGAAGATCAGTCAAGCCAAACACACAAAGAAACAAACAAGTCGTATGCTATCGCTGTTAAGGTCACGTTACAAAAAAATATTCAAGCACCTGATGCAACTTGCGCCAAAACTCAACAACGAAGACAATTTTAACAGTAGTCTGGATGACACTGAAGATGATCAGAATACCGATTAGAATTGCCTTATATTTTCATACCATTTTTAAGAGGAATCTTTTAACACTTTAACTCAATTCCTACCAAGTAAGTTTGGGGTTGTGCACCAGTGGCCTAAGAAATATCCGCATGGATCTAAATCGGGGCGGTCGGTGGTCTAGTGGTTAAGAGACTAGTCACCAATGCGAGAGGTCAGGGGATCGAGTCCCACTCGGGGCACAGAATTTTTCCTTCTCGTATGTGGCACCGTTCATTCGGGCCGATCGTCGGGGTTTCTTTCCGGGTACTCCGGCTTCCTCCCCCTCTGCTTTGGAAATGTTCAGCCCACCAAATTTGAAAAATAAATGCAATTCTAAATTCCGAAATTTAAATAGCTGAGCTGACCCTTCGCACCAGGTGATTGTAATGTGTTTATGTCCAGTGTGTGAGAGAATGCATGTGATTCACGTGAGCGTGCGTGTTGGATTCAGTTCGCGGCGCTTTGTGCCGATTCATGAAATTGGGTAAAGTACATTAATTTTGGCTCAGTAGGAGTCTTGCACTTTGATTATAGTCGTGTTTGCTGCAGTAAGAGCTGCCAAGGAACCGTTAATCTTGCATGATTTTCGAATACAGGGCCAAGATAAAAAAAAAAAGTAAAAAAAACGTGGGATACTCGTGCACAGTGCGAATGTGCTATTCAGTTTTTTTGTTGTTTTTGTTTTTGTTTTGTTTTTTCGCAGAAAGCTGTCCTACAGACCGGGGATACACCTACGTTCCATCTGCCAACGTGTGCTACAGGGGGGAACTCGACAACAGGGTTCCTTACCTTGATGCCCTAGCCGTGTGCCAGGAGGAGGGAGGCCACCTTTACATCGCCAACACCCAGGAGAAATTAGACATCATTACTAACTTTGTCCACGACAACAGTAAGTCAGCATGTTAACACTGTTACTAGTCTTGCTACTGCTACAACTTCTACTACTTTTACCACCACTACTACTACTATTACTGCATGGCTATTACTTCTACTACAACTACTACTACTATTACTACTACTATAACCACCCCCACCACCACCACCACCACCACCACCACCACTACTACTACTACGACTACACTGTTACTAGTCTTGTTACTGCTACTACTTCTACTACTGTTAGCACTACCTCTACTATTACTGCATAGCTACTACTTCTACTACTACTACCACTATGACCACCCCAACCACCACCACCGCCACCACTACTACCACTGCTACTACTACTACTACGAGTACTATTACTACCACTACTATTACTACTATTTCTAGAGTTCCTATTATCACTACTACTACTTCAACTACTACCACCACTACTACCACTGTAACTACTACTTCTAGCACTACTATCACTACTACTTCTACTACCACAACCACATCTATTACTACTACTGCTGCTGCTGCTGCTGGTACTACTGCTGCTGCTACTGCTGCTACTACTACTGCTACTACTACTGCTACTACTACTACTACTTCGTTTTCAGAGGCGCTATGTAACTTACGTCACAGTGCCCTGTATACAGTCACAGGCACAGTCAAAGTTTGTAAAACCGCAGGATGCGCGTTAAATGAAGGGGGTAATATGTCATTTACGAAACTTTTAGTCTGTTCCGAAAGAAGTGATACTCCATTTGGGCATGGAGACTATATTTGTTTGTTTGTTTGTTTGTTTGTTTGTTTGTTTTTAAGCGGGGAGCCGGGGTGGCCGAATGGTAGAGCGTTGGACTCTCAGTGCTCGGGTCGTTCGAATCCCGCCGGCTGGGACCAGATATTTGTGCTGGCCTTTCTTCTCGTTGCCCCGTCTTTGATATCACCCTTATGTGGTGGAAAAGGACGTTAAACTCCCAAACACCCACCCACCCACTCTTGTTTTAAAGCAGTGTTGCGCATTCGATGAAAACCTAAAGTTACACGCCGGCGTTCTGTCGTGTAATGGCAAAACACAGTAAATCCATGACGACATTTTATGGGAAAAGATTATTACGTCAATGTCGATCAGCCCTTTTCCCTACAAATGACGTCATGGACTGACTTTGTCGTGCCACTGCACGGCAGTGTTGCATGCCCAACAGACGTATTGAGGCTGCAGAGCAGAGGTGTGAAAGGACGCACTGGTAGCGAAAAACAGGGGTTTTGTGAACCAGGAGCACATTGGTACAGTCTCAGCGACTTTTGAGAGATGCTGTTCTTACAGCACGTATAGGCACTATGATTTTCGAGCGGAGAGACGTAATAATAATAAATCACATTCATACAGCCCAATTCTTGAAAATGTATACATCAACTCACTGCGCATTCTCACATAACTCACACGCACATGGAACCATCCTGAAACACTAGGCACCAGGCGGTCGGTGGTCTAGTGGTTAAGAGACATGTCACCAATGCGAGAGGTCAGGGGTTCGAGTCCCATTCGGGGCAAAGAATTTTCCCTTCTCGTACGTGGCACCGTTCATTCGGGCCGATCGTCGGGGGGTTCTCTCCGGGTACTCCGGCTTCCTCTCCCTCTGCTTTGGAAATGTTCAGCCCACCAAATTTGAAAAATAAATGCAATTCTAAATTCCGAAATTGAAATAGCTGAGCTGGCCCTTCGCACCACGTGATTGTAATGTGTTTATGTCCAGCGTGTGAGAGAATGCGTGCGATTCACGTGAGCGTGCGTGTTGGGTTCAGTTGGCGGCGCTTTGAGCCGATTCAGGGTAAAGCGCCTATACAATACTCATTATTATTATTATTATTACATGTATCATTATTATTATATTAAAAGCATCAGTAGAAGGCAAGTTTTCAGCTCTGATTTGAAATATGACAGAGTAGGTTGCTGTCTCATGCTAGCAGGCAGTGAGTTCCAGACAATTGGGGCGGCCGGATAAACCAGAACAGTGTTTGCCAAAGGGTTTCACTTCGTTCATCTTCTGAGAAACTATTGAAAATACCCCGTGTCAATCTGAAAACTTATGGCCAACCTTCCTTCAGTTACTCTGCTCCCCAAATCTGGAACTCACTGCCCGCCTCCCTTAGAAGCCTCCCTACTCTGTCACAGTTCAAGGCACACCTTTGAAAGCTATCTGTTTCGGCAAGCTTTCCACTAAAATTTCTACTGTATCCTCCCCTGTATTCCACATCCGCCGTGTGTGTGTGTGTGTGTGAAGGGGGGGGGGGGCGTGCGTGTGTGTGTGTGTGTGTGTGTGTGTGTGTGTGTGTGTGTGTGTGGGTGGGTGGGTGGGTGTGGGTGTGTGTGTGTGTGCGTGTAGCGCGCACTGAGTGCTCTCGTGGGCAGATTGTCTGCGCTATATAAGAACAATTTATTATTATTATTATTATTAAATTTCTCCTAGGAATTTTGCGATGCTTTTCACTGGATGAGCGGTGGGTACTCGAAGCCGGGATTGTACGTGCAGATCTGTCATCTTGAACTGAACCTAAACCTAACAGGGTGTAGCTTACAAATCTTTTCCCCTCGTGAAGCAGACCTTTCGCGTCATTTACTCACTTTTTTCAGACCTGCTGAACGTGGGGGTCAAACTGGGAGCTCACGATCTGTACGAGGAAGGCTGGTGGAACTGGCTGGACGGATCCCCGGTGGCTGTTGGTATGTGGCACACTGACCAGCCTGATAACTGGGACTCGAGACAACACTGCATTGAACAAACACGCAACCACCCTGACTACTTGAGCGACGGCGTGTGCACTAATAACGAAAGATATGCCTGTGAGATACCGTTGCTGTGAGATTACAGATCCGTGTCTAGCGGCCTTTTTTTTTTTTTTTTCAAACCCATTTACTACGCCCCGATGCTTTTAGGGGGTTACCATATACTACAGTGCGTTTGATATTGCAGTCACCAACGATTTTCGGAGAGAACTTTTTTTTAATGGGACCACTTTCTTATACCTGTCAAAGAGAAAAAGTTGATCCTGGCCGAGTGACCTACTGTATTTCAGGACAGTTGGGGTTCTCAGTTTCTTAGTTTCTACTCGGAGTAAATGAAACAAGCCCAACTCGAAATTTTCATTGCTTTTTTTTTTTTTTTTTTTTAAACCTTACAAGTACTTTTCAAAGAATGTAACAAATTCCAGAATAATACTTTGGCGTCGTTCAGCTACGTTACAGTTTCTTGCTTTCTCGTGAAGGTTTTAAGAGTTCATGCAATTATTGACGTCATCATTACCTTTGACGTCATTGTCATTTGACGCTTCCTCTTTTATTACGCTTGGCGTCGAGCGGTCGAACATTCAAATTCTACGACTGTTGTCATACCACTGGCGCGCTAAGTGTGGTCGCCGCGTTATCGAGTGCGCTTCTGCTGGCTCAGTTCCAGCATTGCAGACGCTGTCACTGTCCAGCTATCTAACTGGTGTGGTGATAGATACCGCGAAAAAAGCTCAGAACGATCTATGAGCATAAAGATGGTAGTATTAGCCACGTCAGCGCTTGCGAAATTGCTTTCTCACCTTCACTTTACACCAAGTATGATGACGTTTTGGTCCAAAGCACCAACAAGATATAGACTAGTAGGGCATCTACTTGTCATTGTCAAAATATTTATCGACACATTTTTGGTTTGTTGGCGTATTTGTAGATTAAATAATTGGTCTCTGTTATAGTTTAATGTTGGTGACGACAAGACCCAAGACTGTACGCTTCTTGTTTTGAAGGACCCACTCTTCGCTCAAATTGATTGCTGCGCGTGTCGTGTCTGATAAGAAGTTTTGTTGCTATAACGATGTGTATGCGTGTGGACTTTTGTGCCCCCCCCCCCCTCTCACCCCCCCTTTTTTTTTTTTTTTTTTTTTTTACTCAGTGGAATTCATGTATTGTGTTGATATACAACTACACAAAAAATGCACGTGTAAGGTCGTTGCTTATCGAATGAAGTGACCAGGGCCCGCATGTAAAAGTTGGGGTTAGGGAGTTTAGCCCTGGGTTAGAGTGTTACCTCGAACTAAACTAGCTCTAGGGTTAAATTTTCTGTTGTTTTTTGTTTTAAATCAGGAAGCGGGTCCATTCCAGCAAGGTGCCAATGCCGTTATAGAAGGATTTTTGTCTTTCTTTCTTCGCTTCCTTTTTTATTTAATTTTGCTTTGGGGTTTCTTTTGTCCTAGTCTGGGTTAGGCCCGTAGCCGTGGGTTAAATTAACCTCGAGTTTTACATACGTGCCCAGAAAGCTCAAATACCACAGAAAAAAGACTGTTTTACTATCTAGACCTGACTTGCGTTCAGAGTACTTGGAATGAAAACACCAGGTTTTCAAGAAAAGGCACTGTTTGAATGCTGGTAGGCACGATAACTGTGCATGAATGCATGATCACACTCTGTCCAGATGCAATTACACATTCAACCGGTATTCTTCACTGATGGAGAGTGTAGTAAGAGTTCTGCAAGATGAAGTCTCCATTTGTTTTTCTAAACTGGGTTTAAGCGTGTCCGCAATGTTATACTTAATAATAAAAACTAGCGACAGCTTCGTGTGTGTGTGTGTGTGTGTGTGTGTGTGTGTGTGTGTGTGTGTGTGTGTGTGTGTGTGTGTGTGTGCGTGCGTGCGTGCGTGCGTGCGTGCGTGCGTGTGTGTGTGTGTGTGTGTGTGTGTGTGTGTGTGTGTGTGTGTGTGTGTGTGTGTGTGTGTGTGTGCGCGCGCGCGCGGGCGCGAGAGAGAGAAAGAGAGAGAGAGAGAGGTGGCTAGGCCTTTTTCTTTCTTTTTATGCAAATTCATTTGACCTTTTCTCTTTAAGAACACGAGTGACAGAACCGCGTTGTACGATTACAGCCTTTGAATGTATTGATCTTTTCCGACCTACCCTTCTTATAATAAACACATCCTTGTTAAAATGTATTTTTGGTATATTTACATGAAGACACAGGGATGCAGGATGTCTCATTGTTGAAAAGAACAAGAAGCTGTACTCCCACTCAACACCCAGAAAATAAACACACTCGGCTAAAGATCGGGCTGATATCATATCTGAAGTCCTGAATTTTACGTAATGTCACACCCCTCTCGACCAATCACGTCCTCTCGTTCAAGTCACGAAGTCGAGTGCATCCCGGGTGCCTCGGTAATTACCACGCACACACCCCCAACCAGGCAGCCAATGGAAATGAAAATGTTCATCCCGTCCGCTCGAGAAACAGACCAGGATGGATGAACTTTCATTTTTTTTTAAGGGCTGCCAGAGTATATAAGTCTGGAGGTGCTCATGGTTTAGTCCTAAACAGGGGTACGGCACACTGACAGATGTAGGCCTATCGGGTGGAAAACAAGACAATGACACGCTTCACCTCGCTCAAACTTATTGCTGTGTGCACCTTCGTTCTTTATGGAGCGCAGTTTTCTACGGGTGAGTTCGTCTATTAATTTTCTCATTCTCGGTTCTTTCAAGATTCAAGATAGTTTATTGTCCATTTAAACAGATTTGCATTTCGGCTCGCTGATAAACTCGAAGACAAGAGAATGGCTTCAGAACAGTGTTCGTACAGTTAAAAATTAAGTTATAATTTCTACACTAGTACGTTGTTTGATAATGGACAACTAAGTATAAGAAGAAAGGTAAACAATGGAGGAATGATTTCTGCTCACCCAGTCAAGATAATACAGCGATCACTAACCAGTACACCTACAAGTCCTAACATAAACAAAACTTAATGGTACAAAAATAAAATATTTCAAACATTTTTTTTCTCAGTTATTTCAATTAAACAATAAAAATATCGCAATATTGTAAGATATTTACCGGTTTATTTCAAATGCATTACTCATTGCATGTGACGTCATTTTCTGATACCCGTTATGACGTCACAGCTGGTCGGCGTCGACGGGTGGGCAGTCCGGAGCTGATGGCGGCAGGGATGTCGGGATTGATCCAGGACGTGGAGGGAATCACGTTTGCGATGGAGGAGAGGGGCCCCTCGGTACGATTGTAAAATCTCTCTCTCTCTCTCTCTCTCTCCATGCCATGTATGTTTTGATTTGTTTATCATGTGTACTTTTCTCTTCTTTATTTCCTCTAGATAGTTAATACTTTTGTTTGTCTTTTTTCTCCCCCCCCCCCCTGGTTTGATGTTGTCTTTTCTTTTTTAACACCTTTACGTAGAGTAACAGGACAGCCTGTAAGACAGGCAGCAATGCCTAAATGCTCTATCCTGAATTGAAAAAAAAAAGTTTCACCATCATCATCATCATCATCATCATCATCATCATCATCTCTCTCTCTCTCTCTCTCTCAAAATAGGTACCACACGTTCACATAAATATGGACATACTAGTTCATACATGCGATAATATTGTGTGTGCGTGTGTGTGTGTGTGTGTGTGTGTGTGTGTGTGTGTGTGTGTGTGTGTGTGTGTGTGTGTGTGTGTGTGTGTGTGTGTGTGTGTGTGTGTGTGTGTGTGTGTGTGTGTTTGAAGTTTCTTGTTCCAGGTTTACGTATGTTCGATCATTTGGCTTTTTTTGTTTAGTTGTTTGTTCTTAAAAACGGCAATTTTGGAAATTGGTTGCAAGACCAAAACTTCCACCGTTTTCAAATAAAGTTATTTCAATTTCAATTTCTCTCTCTCTCTCTCTCTCTCTCTCTCTCTCTCTCTCTCTCTCTCTCTCTCTCTCTCTCGTGCGCCTGTACGCTAGAAATGCTCTGTCTTGATGATTGTTACAGCTCATAAAGCGATACAAAGTTGTTTACACTTTGTGCCAGCAGTCGAACATTCAAGTTCTACGACTGTTGTTTACACTCCTGGAGCAATCAGTGTGGTCGCTGCGTCATCGAGTACGCTTTTATGGCTCAGTGCCAGCATTACAGACGCTGTCACTGTGCAGGTGTCTAAGTGGTGTGATGATAGATACCCCGAAAACAGCTCAGAACGATTTGTGAGCAGACAAATGGTAGCATTAGCCCCTTTCAAGGTGCAATCTTTAAGATATTACTTTTTGCTTACAGCTCATTCGGGGCCGTTTGTGGCGGTGCCTTACAGAATCGCACCACTATGGCTCGTGAGAAACTTACGTTTTGGAAAACCAGCTCAAAACACACTCTGCAAAATATTGAGGGCAAAGGCATGTTGTCGCCATATGTCACACGAGAAACACGGGGGGAAAGAACACCATGTTTGCGGGTGGGTGGGTGTTTGGGGGTGTAACGTCCTTTTCCACCACATGCGGGTGATATCAAAGACGGGGCAACGATGAAAAGGGTGGGTAGGGTGGGTGTTTGGGGGTTGAACGTCCTTTTCTACCACATACAGGTGATATCAAAGACGAAAAGATGAAAAAGCCAGCACAACTATTTGGCCCCAGCCGGGATACGAACTCACGACCCGAGTATTAGAATCCAACGCTCCACCGTTCAGCCACCCCGGCTCCCCGCAACGATGAAAAAGCCAGCACAACCATATTTGCTGTTTGTTCGGACTAAAAGCATCACCGTGTGACATCAGCCTAAAACACATGCCCAAAGACATGCACAGACAGGCTTGCCTTCAGCTGATTGAAGACAGTGGCCGGCGACAGTCAGCGTGTCGCATTTAGAGCTCTACTAATCTCTAACATAGACTATTTCGAGCGCACAGGCGCAGTCACAAGCGCAACTGTTTCAAAGCGGAAGTCCCCCTTAAATTATTCATAGATTTATAACTATCTTAAAGGTCCCGTCCACTCTGCTTATTTTGCCGAATTTCCCAAAATTTTGCATTGGAAACAGACTTCTACGAATCTTTTCATTTATGAAATTTAATAGTACAGTCATGTAGCTAAACCATTCTAGATTTGCTCTATGGCGGTGGTGTGTGGGCTGCATCACACTGGGACACGTTTCAAACACTTTTAGACACTTTGTTTTTGTTGAAATCGGAATGGACTGCCCCCTTAAGTTAGGCAATGTTATGTTCTTAATTCTTACGTGTTGCCACGTCTAATTGTCTTGTTGTACTTTGTGCAAAAGCAATTTCTCTTTCAGGGATGAATAAAGTAGCTTCAATTCAATTCAATTCAATTCAATTCGATTCGATTCAATAAAGCCAATTAATGTCAGCAATAGCGCCTTTAATTTCCAGATATGTCCACGTTTACCCAACCGCCCGTTCCGCACTTTTGACGGCACGTGCAACAATCTCCAGAACCATGGCGCTGCGGAACTTCCCCTGAGTCGCTTGGTTCAGCCAGCCAACTATCAAGATGGTATGTAGAACAGATTTTTTGCCTATATTAGGTGGAAAACACCCGCCCTGTCATTGATGCGAGAGGTCGGGTCGGGGCGAAGAATTTTTCTTTCTCGTATGTGGCACCGTTCATTCGGGCTGACCCTCGGGGGATTCTGTCCGGGTACTGCGGATTTCGCCCTCTCTGCTGTGGAATTGTTCAGCCCACAGAATTAAAAAAATAAATGCGATTCCAAAAATTCCGAAACTTAAATTGGTGAGTTGGCTCTTTGCACCACGTGATCGTAATGCGTTCATGTCCAGTTTGTGAGAGAATGCGTGTGATTCACGTGAGCGTGCGTGTTGGGTTTAGCTTACCTGAGCCAAATATTTTGGATAAAGCTCCCATATTATTATTATTATTATTATTATGTGTTTTTCCATGTTCCACATTTTGATGCTCAACACTTTGATGGTCCCCCCCCCTCCCCTCCCCTCCTCTCCCCTTTGTAAGGTCTTGGTGAGCCCCGGACTACTGGAGCTAGTGGCCGCCTCCTGCCCAGTCCTCGCTCCGTGAGTGATTTCGTCCACACGGACGAGCTGAGGGCACGGGAATCTACCATTCTGCTCATGCAGTGGGGGCAGTTTCTGGACCACGACATTGCACTCTCTCCCATACCCACCGGTACGTATGTGGCTTGTGCTGTTGGACTCTGAGTGGGTGCAAATAGTTGTGTGTGTGTGTGTGTGTGTGTGTGTGTGTGTGTGTGTGTGTGTGTGTGTGTGTGTGTGTGTGTGTGTGTGTGTGTGTGTGTGTGTGTGTGTGTGCGCGCGCGCGCGCGCTTTAAGCGTAGCGAGTCCTTGGCACTATGAGAGCAGCGCTCTGTAAAAACTATGTATCATTGTTATCATTATTAATGTGTATTCTAACTGAGGGGACGTGGAAGGCACTTCTAACGTACTTCTCACAGAACTTTTACATTTTTCCCTACATTTTGACGTATTTCTTACAAAACGTTTGGCCAGACAAAGTTTCTTTCTTCCACGTATGAGCCGATTGCATGAAATGGTTTGTACAGAGTTGTACAGGAAGTCGTGTATGTTGTACGTCTACATGTACCTTTGGCATAATTTGAGTACAACTTTTTTTCATTTTCTAAAAAAAAAAAAAAAAATCTCTCTTAAAAGCCCATGCAAAACTGAATCGCAATTTTACTTGAAATCTACAGATCACTAGCAGGCACTTCAAGCCAGTATCATGCAATCTGCAACGGTCTAGTTCCTAGCAGGAAAGGCGCACGCCTTGCGTAATAGTGGCTTGAAGTGGCTCCTACTGGTGTGCAGTGGCTTGTCAGAATAGCGGGCAGGGGGTGGTCTGGCTCGGGCTTTTAAGAGACACAATATACGACAGCAGCGCGCTCGTAAGTAACACTCACGTATCCGCAATATTTTTCCCTTTCAGAGGGCGGCGTTGTGATCAGGTGTTGCAGACGTGGCAATGACGGAGCCCGGCCTGTTGATAGAAGACCAGAGTAAGTGTTAGAACTGCCTATAGTGCATTGTGGTAATCCAGTCGTCAGTAATCCAGAAGACCAGAGTAAGTGTTAGAACTGCCTATAGTGCATTGTGGTAATCCAGTCGTCAGTAATCCAGAAGACCAGAGTAAGTGTTAGAACTGCCTATAGTGCATTGTGGTAATCCAGTCGTCAGTAATCCAGAAGACCAGAGTAAGTGTAAGAACTGCCTATAGTGCATTGTGGTAATCCAGTCGTCAGTAATCCAGAAGACCAGAGTAAGTGTTAGAACTGCATATAGTGCATTGTGGTAATCCAGTCGTCAGTAATCCAGAAGACCAGAGTAAGTGTTAGAACTGCCTATAGTGCATTGTGGTAATCCAGTCGTCAGTAATCCAGAAGACCAGAGTAAGTGTTAGAACTGCCTATAGTGCATTGTGGTAATCCAGTCGTCAGTAATCCAGAAGACCAGAGTAAGTGTTAGAACTGCCTATAGTGCATTGTGGTAATCCAGTCGTCAGTAATCCAGAAGACCAGAGTAAGTGTTAGAACTGCCTATAGTGCATTGTGGTAATCCAGTCGTCAGTAATCCAGAAGACCAGAGTAAGTGTTAGAACTGCCTATAGTGCATTGTGGTAATCCAGTCGTCAGTAATCCAGAAGACCAGAGTAAGTGTTAGAACTGCCTATAGTGCATTGTGGTAATCCAGTCGTCAGTAATCCAGAAGACCAGAGTAAGTGTTAGAACTGCCTATAGTGCATTGTGGTAATCCAGTCGTCAGTAATCCAGAAGACCAGAGTAAGTGTTAGAACTGCCTATAGTGCATTGTGGTAATCCAGTCGTCAGTAATCCAGAAGACCAGAGTAAGTGTTGGAACTGCCTATAGTGCATTGTGGTAATCCTGTCGTCAGTAATCCAGTGCGTGACAGCGGCTTCAGTAGTTGACTACGAACCAAAAAGTCCCACTACTATAAAGAGATTCTTTAGAATCTCGTTTCCTTCCGCGCAAGACGACAAAGAAGGAAAACTACAACCACACACCACTATAGTCACTACAACAGCAACACCAGCAACATAAGTGATGACGAATTGTAACAACAGCGGCGACGAATACACACGATCCTTAATCCACATGTGAAATACATCTGTTTTCAGGCCTTGTTTTCCGATCCTGTTCCCCGAGCCGGATCCTGATTTCCGGGGCAGTTGTATGGAATTCGTGCGCTCAGATCCAGCAGAAGAAAACTACGGCGCTGTAGAAAGTATGTGACCGTTTTCTTGTAAAGAAGCCTACATAAGGGTGGGTAGGTGGGTGTTTGAGGGTTTAACGTCCTTTTCCACCACATACGGGTGATACCAAAGACGGCGCAACGATGAAAAAGCCAGCACAAATATTTGGCCGTAGCCGGGATACGAACTCACGACCCGAGCATTAGAAGTCCAACGCTCTACCATTCGGCCACCCCTGCTCCCCGAAGCCTACATAACAAATGATCAAATCCCTTAGTGCCAAAAAGACAGTCTATCGAGGACCTACAGAAAAGGGACTCATTCTATGCTAGCTACGACCAAAGTCGTAACAGTTTGTTTATATTTTACCCCCCCCCCCCTTCCGAACTGTCCTCGGCAACCCGCCTGGCAAGGTGATTTGTGACGCTACGCCACGAAATGAGTCGGAAGTTACATGCAGCTGAATAGTGCAACACCCGATTTTCCGACCGAGGTGGCTATTTTGTTTCATGGGGTACGTCATTTCAACAGATCATAACTTCAAAAATAATTATCCGATTTTAATTTGGTTTTCACCATTGGATTCAGCATTAAAAAACCTGTAAGATCATATCAAAACCTCAAAAACTTCAAAAAGTGACTTCAGACTCAAATCGTGGGGGGGCGTCACATTTGTCAAAGTACAGTACAACATGTAAGCAACATTTCCTTTAACTCATTTAGGTTTGGGGGTTGTGCGCTAGTCCCCTCAGTAAAAAAAAAAGTCTGCATAATTTAAATTTGACGTATTGGGAGTGCTCTCCACAAGATGTTATTTCTTTAATGAATACGAAACGAACACAACAAACAACATGCAGGTTACAAGACTGAAGATCGGTAGATGTTACTTTCGGACAGGGTTTAATCTCCAGAACGGGCAGCACACACACACACACACACACACACACACACACACACACACACACACACACACACACACACGCTCATTCATTCGCCATTCTCCCACGTCATTCATTGTCATGGTAACCGTGTCCTGGTTACCATAAGCCACTGACGACAACAATATCGTGTCCAACTGCAAACAGTTTGCACTATTGTTTAAAGCCTCTATGGTAACGCTGCTGAGATGGAAAACTTCCACTTTGGAAGCTCTAATGCTGTTTGCCGGATAGAAAGATGTTTCATTCGGCCATTGCGACCGTTTCGTGACTTTGTGGTTCCTAATTTTAGAGAAATACATCTTCCTTTGAGCCTACGGTCAGTTTCTGAACAGACTGGGACTCGACAAAGCTGCTAGAAATAGCTACCAATCAGCGCCGTCGGGCTGCTACTCAGTTCGCAAACCAAATAACGTCACCTGCTCAGTAGCGGTACACTTCTAGAACAACTTACACGCCGACCAGAGTCACCACAATGGTTTCAGACGCTATATTGTGACCCAAGTGACTGATTCTGATGTACGGATAAAGCACAGTCAAAGAAACGTTTTCCGCACGCTGTTGTATACCTGTCATACGTATTGAGCCTTGAAGTTGTCTTCCAGAGGGTGTACGGGAACAACTGAACGCCGTCACGGCTTTCATCGACGGCTCTATGGTGTACGGTAGCAGTGAGGAGGAAGCGAGGGAGCTGAGAGCGGAGGATGGGCGAGGTACATAATAATTCAAGTAGTATTACCAAGTCAAGTCAAGTCAAGTCAAATTTATTTTTCCAACCCTCTGGGGCCATAGGAAAACAAAAAGAAACAAAGACTGGCTCTGTCTCTCACACCGTCATTAACTAAGCCGTTGTAATTAAGGAAAAACTTCATGAACCGCTGAACAGTTCTGCTCCTTAATGACAGTCTAGATCTTTTCCTAAATACCTTTGTGCCTCGACCACTCTTTCATTGAGTTTCCACTTTACCACCTCTCACGATGGCCGTCGTGCAAATATGGGGAAAAAATTGACTTTGACTTCGATTAAGCCGTTGTAATTCTGTTGTGTGAACAGCTACGAGTATGCATGTCGTCGAAATGCAGTTTCAGAGCAGTCCCAGATATTTGTTACTCTTGTTTGTACATGTACTCGATCTCTTTCAGGATTCCGGATGGAAGTCACCCGATCTCCTCAGGGCGATCTTCTGCCTCAGAGACAAATCAACAACTGTATCCGGAGACCCAACACGACAGACTTCTGCTTTCAGGCCGGTATGTTACAATAATTACGAAGGTTGAATTCTCGACAAAGGCAAATGCCGTCGGCGTGTGTACGCATCCATTCCTCAGGGCGGTCGGTGGTCTAGTGGTTAAGACTTAGTCACCAGTGCGAGAGGGCAGGTTCGAGTCCCACTCGGGGCGAAGAATTTTTCTTCTCGTATGTGGCACCGTTCATTCGGGCCGACCGTCGGCGGTTCTCTCCGGGTACTCCGGCTTCCTCCCCCTCTACTTTGGAAATGTTCAGCCCATCAAAATAAAAATAAAAAAATAAATGCAATGCTAAAATTCCGAAACTTAAATTGCTGAGCTGGCCCTTCGCACCACGTGATTGTAATGCGTGTGAAAGGACCTAAGGGACCTAAGTAGACACGAGCTGCTGTCAGTCATTCCAAAGGAAAGGATGAAGCAGCACTCTTGATAGGACTAACACAATACCAAATGCCCTTCATTGACATTCGCTTAACTCTCCCGCTCTCTACAAAAAGGCGACGCGCGCGTCAACGAACAGCCCGGTCTGATCACCATCCACACCATCTTCGTCAACCTGCACAACAAGATCGCGGACGCTCTGAAACAGGCGAATCCAAGAAGAAGCAACGAGGCCGTCTTCCAGGTGACGCGCAAGATCGTGGGCGGGGTGATCCAGAACATCATGTACGGCGAGTGGCTGCCCATCATCCTAGGGCGAGCGACCATGGACCGACTGGGACTCACAGTGGGCCGGCGGTCCCAGTACAATCCGGCCATCGATCCCACTGTTCTGACCGAATTCTCTACTGCTGCCTACAGGTAACCCACCAACCTGTAGCTCCCCAAAAAAAGTTTTTCGAAGTGTGAAAATTTCTTACAGAGTCGACCGTGCAAGTACAGTCAACTCTGTCACGGTTGCAGAGTTTTCAGCGTCCCTGAAACCCCAATAAAAGCCAAAGGCAGTCTGATTTCACAGCTCAGTTTGCGCTTTGACACTGAGCGAGAAAGATCGTGCAGCACTCAACATCCGCTAGACACTGTAGCGACGTGTCTCGCTCGCGGCACTGACCAAAAGCCAAATAATGTCACGGCAAACTCGTGCTCTGGTTTTATAAGGGTCCCCGAAGCGCTGAAAACTCCGCAACTGTGGCAGAGTTGCCGGGATTATGCACAGTCGAAGGAGTCGCAGTTTTGAAAAACCCAATGTTTGGGCTTTTTGCTGAGATTGCAGACCTTTAAGAAAGTTCTTGTCACTTCTGTTCCGACGCGATGCGTACACCTCGTGACGTGAGGCCTCCATTTCCGCTCAGTTTGTATAGTTCGCCCGTGGTGCAAATGTATACCAATCATTCACGGGAAAGTAAGTGTGTGTGTGTGTGTGTGGGGGGGGGGGTGCAAATGTATACCAATCATTCACGGGAAAGTAAGTGTGTGTGTGTGTGTGGGGGGGGGGGGGGTGCAAATGTATACCAATCATTCACGGGAAAGTAAGTGTGTGGGGGGGGGGGGGACTCTTAATGCGATACAGTGTTGTATACACTTTGTACGAGCGGTCGAACATTCAAATTCTATAACTGTTGTTATACTGCTGGAGAACTCAGTGTAGTCCCCGCTTCGCTGAGTACGCTTCTGGCGGCTTCGTGCCAGCATAACAGACGCTGTCACTGTGCAGGTGTCTAAGTGGTTTGCTGATAGATACCAGGTAAACAGCGAAGAACGATATGTGAACTAAAAATGGCAGCATTAGCCCCTTTAAAAATGGGTATTTAAACTTGCACAGTAGAGACCCACGAAACTTGTGCCCACCAGTTACACCTGTAAGGTACCTTTACCTCTCCTTTGTGTTTATTAACTCATTCGTTGACTCATTCAAAACTGCGTTAAAGACGCATCTCTTCCGGCTGCGTTACATAGACTGAATTAAGTGTTTCGCCATCATCGTCATGATCATGATGTTTTGTAAGAATGAATTATGACTGTCTGTATGTAATGTATGTAATGTGTATGTAATGTTCGGCTATTGTGAGGCGCCCAGAGGTCCAGCAGGCGGTTGGGCGCCAGACAAATCCTCATTATTATTATTATTATTATTTTATATCATCTTATTCATTATTACACCCTCTCCTCGTGTCTGGGTGTGCACTGGTGTGCGTGCAGTGTTATACAGCGTGGGGATCGGGCGAGAGGATCGTCACTCTGTGTGTGTGTGTGTGTGTGTGTGTGTGTGTGTGTGTGTGTGTGTGTGTGTGTGTGTGTGTGATACGCAGCGTGTATAATAACAGACTTCTTTCAGTGTTTGTAACCCTTTTTGTATACTTGGTATTGCGTATTCAAACAGTAATGGCATGTAGTAGTATTAATGTAATTTCACGGTAAATGTACGTAAAAGTATCTGCTTTGTGACGGGCCGATGGCCTAAACAATAAAGATTTGAATTTGAATATTACACCCTCTCTCGCCAGGATGGGCCACTCCTTGGTGCCGAACGCGCTGCCGGCCGGGTTTACGCGTCTGCGACTGCGCGACCACTTCCTGAGACCCCAGGTGGTCGTTCGCAGCTTCCAGGACATCGCTCGCGGTCTCATCAACGGGACAGACAGTACGATTGTCGACAGGGAGGCCCTGGCACGCAACGTCGACCGCTTTGTGGCCATGGAGGTGAAGACAGATGCACTATTATTTAGGGTTTGAAGTGTACATTAGCGTTAGTCTGCTCCAACCCTCTCCCACACATATCCACAACCAGGCACATAATTTCCTTTACTATGGCTAGTTAGTTATTTAGGGCTTTACGCCGCGCAAGCAACAAAGACTATTTCGCGGCTAAACCAAGTCCCGTTCGGCCAGCTTCATGAAAACATAAAAGTCCGGCTTAAAACGTGATGTAAATATATATTAAGAATTTGTGTAGCTTAAAGGAGAACCAATGAAAGACTAATTCCTTACCAGAGTCTAAGACTTAGAGAGTAAAACTATATCACACAGGTGTCTAAATTTTATAAAAAGAGATTGGACTCTTTCAAGAATCCTTTACTATAGAAACAACATTTAAAAAAAAAAAAAAAAAAAAAGTGGCGCTGCACTAAGGAGACGCGTTTCACCCAGGGAAACAGTCCGAATTTTCCTCAGTCCGGTACGGGACTGCAAAATGTACCAATTACTAATTACAAGCTGAAAATGTCCTTCCCACAGCTAACAGAGCACCTGTTCGAACCGGCCGGTCGTCCAAGACAGGGATTTGACCTCGTGGCCTTCAACATACAGCGAGGTCGTGATCACGGTCTGCCTTCCTTCAACGACGTGCGACGACAGTGTGGCTTCAACCCCATCGGGAGTTTTAACGACACCGACCTCGGGTTTGACGGAACCAGGCTGGCCCGCGTGTATGAGTGAGTATCATTTTGCATGTGTTGCAACTTTGCTGCGTATTTCACGAAATGAGCAAAATCGTGCGTATTTCATGAGGGGTGGGTGGGTGTTTGGGGGTTTAACGTCCTTTTCCACAACATAGGGTGATATCAAAGACGGGGCAACGATGAAAAAGCCATCACAAATATTTGGCCCCAGCCGGGATCGAACTCACGACCCGAGCATTAGAAGTCCAACGCTCTACCATTCGACCACCCCGGCTCCCCGCGTATTTCATGAAATGGGCAGTTCCAGAAATTACGCGTAACACATGCACCACAGATGGG
This sequence comes from Batillaria attramentaria, assembly GCA_018292915.2. Taxonomy (NCBI): domain Eukaryota; kingdom Metazoa; phylum Mollusca; class Gastropoda; family Batillariidae; genus Batillaria; species Batillaria attramentaria. The sequence goes on along the minus strand of JACVVK020000125.1, from coordinate 1,379,084 downwards.
TGTTCGGTATCTCCGTTCAAACACACACACACACACACACACACACACACACACACACACACACACACACACACACACACACACACACACACACACACACACGCACACTCACACACACACACACACACACACACACACACACACACACACACACACACACACACACACACACACACACACACACACACACACACACACACACCACCGTATCTGCATTAGTAATCTCTCCAGTATCCAGACTGTTCCAATGTTGGTGTGGTTCACACGGGCCACCTCGTGCTCTTTTAGGTTTGATCATCGTACACTGCCTCTTTGCACACCTTTCATACCACAACTGCACGAGGCTTCAAAATGGCTATATATTCCATATTAATCTCAGGCATCATAATCACTCCTAAATATGCTTCAGTCTAGAAACAATTACTACCATGAACAGACCATTCAAAGTCACGAACCTGACAGGGGCTAAAAAAAAAAAAAAAAAAAATTGATTGTCTCCTTTTCGCTCAGGCGTCACTGGAGTAATGCACGTCTACTTTCTCTTTAAGCTAGAGAGGTTGTTCACACAAATCCGCTTGCCTCCGAGTCACTTGTGTCCCACCTCTGTACAAAAAGTCGCAGCTTCACTGGCAGCTTGCCTCTTTATGGGACCTCCTGCCATGCACCTTGACCTACGTAACACAAAAATCACGAAAATCGCGCTTTTTCATGACAACGAAAATCACTACAGACTAGCACACTTGCCAAACAGGGTACCTCAAACAAACACCAGACATGACCCCACGATCAATTTGTGTCCTTAAAGATCTATGCTCCCAACAAAAAGCTTTCCGAAGTGTGAAAAAAAAAAAATTAGAGTCGACCGTGCAAGCACAGTCAACTCTGTCACAGTTACAGATTTTTCAGCGCTTCGGGGACCCTCATAACACCAGTGCACGAGTTTGCCGTGACATTATTTGGCTTTTGGTCAGTGAGCGAGACACATCGCTACCGTGTCCAGCGCCGGGGTGTTGAGCGCTGAACGATCTTTCTCGCTCAGTGTCAAAACGCAAACTGAGCTGTGAATCAGGCTGCCCTTGGTTTTTATTGGGGTTTCAGGGACGCTGAAAAGTCTGCAACTGTGACAGAGTTGACTGTGCTTGCACGGTCGAATCTGTAAAAAAAATTTCACACTTCGGAAAGCTTTTTGTTGGGAGCTTAGATCCTTAAGCCTGCAGAATGAATCGTGACCTAGGCTGTGTCATGAATCCGAACTATTGTCCTACAGATCTCCTGACGACATTGAGTTGTTCCCTGGAGGCCTGTCGGAGAGGCCGTTTAACGGTGGGCTTGTTGGGGCTACGTTCAACTGCATCATCGGCACTCAGATGCAGCTGCTCAAGTTCGGCGACAGATATTTCTTTGAACACAGCCAGCGACCGGAGGGATTCACCAATGGTAACGTTTCCTCACAATTTTTAACCTTTTTTGGTTGTTGTTTTTACATTTTGGGTACTTTTTTATACCCTTAAATTTGTTAACTTAACGTTAACTTTAAAACGTTTTTAAAACTTTAAAACATTTTGTTACTTTTAATTAAACTTTTTGTAATTTCTTAAAACTGTTTTGGCTTCTTTTACGTGTTTTACTTTTTTCTTTTAACTTTTTAAAAGCCTTTTTAAAAACTTTAAAAAAACTAACTTTTATTTAAATGGACAAGTGTGTGTGTGCATGCAAAACATTCAAGATAACACTTGCAGAAAATGAATACGAGTGCACACACACACACACACACACACACACACGCACGCACGCACGCACGCACGCACGCACGCACGCACACACACGCACACACGCACACACACACACACACACACACACACACACACACACACACACACACACACACACACACACACTATTTACATCCCCTCGGCTTACACACAATTTAGCAGTGCAACGAACTCATGATGCACACAGTCAGACTTAAGAGAGGTTTAACTATCAAAGGCCTGGCTTAAGAGAAGGGTCTTCACACACAGAAAGTCAGACATTTTACCGATTCTATTCCCTATTATCCTGCGTGTCCTCAGCACAACTGGCTGTGATCCGAAGATTCAGCATGTCGACCGTACTGTGTCTGACCATCAACATTGAGGAGATCCAGGAGAACGCCTTCCAGATAGCTACGGGACGGTGAGTCAGCTGGCTTTTTGGGAAACGTTTCATTCAATGCGCTTGAAACCCGTGCATCAGAATCAGTCACTTCGGTCACAGCGTAAACCATTGTAGTGACTCGGGCTGGCGAATAGGTTGTTCTAGGCAGGTAGAAGCGTACCAGCGTACTGAGCAGTCAACGTTGTTTGGTTGCGGACTGACCACCGACTAGACAGCGAGGACTGGTGGCTATTTTTAGCGACTTGGTCGTGTCGACGTGTAGTACAGGTACGGAAGTGTTAGGCCAAAGAAAGTCATATTTCACTACGATTAGAAGGCACAAAGTCACGTCGGAAAGTGAAACCACAGACAGTGAAACCACGAGATGTTTCAGTTTTTGCCGTAGCTACCGAGCCTCCGGAAACTGAGTGTTTAATGACTTTGTAAAACTTTGTCTTTACTTGCTGCCCGAAGTTCCCCTTACTTCGGTATGGGAGTGTATAAATTGTACCAATTACTATTTACCTACCTTATAATTATACCGGATAGGACCTATCGCCAAATCTGATATGAGATGTATCCCGACACGAGCGCCCCCTGTGCGCGCATGTCGAAATGGCGCATGAGCCGTGACTTTACGACCACTGGATCGCGGGGAAAAATGGCAGAAAGTATACTTTAATAGCAGCTCGCACAGTTTGACGTCAGGACACGTCGCGTACTATGTCGCCAGTACTGTATATGGCCGTTCCATTACGCTGCTAACGCACAAGGTTTTCGGGGCTGTGTGTGTGCGTCAGATATGTGCTGTGCAGTTTACACTGATGCGCGTGCTTTAGGTTTATCTTGCTGTTTTGTTGTTGTTGTTGTTGTTGTTTTCCTAGCTTTTTTCTTTACTGATCTTTGTCGGTTTTTTTGTTTGTTTGTTTGTTTTTGTTTGTTTGGTTGGTTGGTTGGTTTTGTTTTTTTGGCGCGAATTTTGTTGTTTTGATTATATATTTATTTATTTGGATGGAGGGGATTTTTAGTTGATGTTTTGTCTTGTGTGTGTGTGTGTGTGTGTGTGTGTGTGTGTGTGTGTGTGTGTGTGTGCTTATGGTGATGAGGGTTGGTGTGTGTGTGTGTGTGTGTGTGTGTGTGTGTGTGTGTGTGTGTGTGCGCTTTTGGTGATGATGGTTGTTGTTGCTGTTGTTGTTGTTGTTGTTGTGTGGGGGTAAGGGTGATGGATGTTCAGTTTCCTTTCATTTGTGTTTGCCTAAGTTGCCTACGTGCCAGAGTCATTAATCAGAATAGCGGCACAGATCTGACGTGCAACCAACACAAACAAAAAACCCAAAACAAAGCAACACACACACACACACACACACACACACACACACACACACACACACACACACACACACACACACAACTCACGCCATCCTTAGATGTTCAAACATTACCATTCCTCGAAAAAAAGTTAAATTCAATATATGTTCTACGAGTTTCACACGTTTCATCTTTCGTTTTGACAGAAACCGCATCGTCCCGTGCTCAACCCTCCTGGCTAGGATCGGAGACCTGGGCACCATGGGATAGAATTCTTACGCCACCGACTTGGACTTTGAACTCACCCTGCCTGAACTACTGTACCGTGTATAAATCCACCCGTTTGCAGATTCGGATCCGGCGTTGTCAACTTGTCTTTCCAGCTGTTGTAGCCTACAGACTGTTTGAAAGTCATGAATAAATTTGCATTCACAATGAACGTTTCTCATAATTTTCATTTATATTGATCAGATAACTTATCGGTCGTGTGTCTCAGCAGAATGCACTTCATCATGACGTGTTTTACTATTATTAGCACATTCAATACTGATCAGCGGTAAACAACTTTTGATATGGTGTACTGATAGTGGTGCTGATTGGTCCGTTTTCAAGTTAGGAGATCCTGAAAACATAGCATCCT
>JACVVK020000125.1:1350000-1370000 GCA_018292915.2 Batillaria attramentaria | reverse complement strand
GGCTGGCAGCCTCCGGGGAATCAGCGAATGGCCAAATCTGTTTATGACGAAAAGTTGAACGGATGAGTGCCTGGCAATGGGGATTTGCCCTAGTGGTCAGGGCGTCCGCCTGCAGATCCTGGGGTACCAGGTTCTAATTCTTTGGTGGGCAGGAATTTGTTTCAGGGATTTTTCAACCGACACCAAACCGAGTCAAAATTCAAGTATAAAATTGTCGCTTTCGTGGCCAGGCAAGTACACACCATGCATGTACGGGAGAAAATGGACGGAGCTGCTCAGGGGTGAGCGGCAGTCTGAGGTAGAGCGTCGGACTTACTTAGCCGCTGCGCTACTGAACGACCGTCACCAGTATCACGGCGGAACGTGGGTTCGAGCCCAGGTCGAGCTTGGGATTATGTGATACCGCTTGGTCACCAGGCTGCTCATCGGGGGTTTCTCTTTGGGTCATCAGGCTTCCTCCCCCAGCATAATAGGAAGTACTTGGTGGCGCTGCATCGCGGTGACGCTTTTTCCCCGAGGAAAGCAGCCCAAATTTTCCGAAAGAGACGATAAAATAGTAAAGAAATGGCAACTAGCATCCCAAATTTCCCTTATCACGGTAATGGGACTAAACTTTTCTTATTGTTTGTTTGTTTGGGGTTTTGTTGTTGTTCTTGTTGTTGTTGTTGTTGTTTTAAATACCAGCTACATACCAATTAGTCGATCGGTTAGCTGAATAAGAGAGTCCAAATCGATTAATTTTGTGAGTGTTGCAATAATACTAGCGCGAACTTCAAGCTGTCACGCAGATCTGTTTTCGGTACACACGCACACTTACCTGTATGCGGCAGTAGAGAACTCCGTCAAAATGGACGGGTCGATCTGCGGGTCGTATTGAGACCTCTCCTCCACAGAGAGGCCGAGCTCGTCCACCGTGCTCTGACCCAGAGCGATGGGCAGCCATTCCCCGTACATGATGTTTTGCACGATGGCGCCAACCACGCGTCGCGTGCTCTGGAAGACGGTCTCGTTGAAGTTCTCGACGGAGCCCGGCTCGATGGCGGCGGCCATCTTCTGGGCGATCTTGTTGTGGAGGCGGAGGAAGATGGTGTGAATGGTGGCCAGCTGAGGCTGTTCATTGCAGCGTTCGTCTCCTGTGAAACCATGGTTGATGTATCAGTGTATTTTTTATTGTTGTGGGAAGCCGGGGTGGCCGAATGGCAGAGCGTTGGACTTCTAATGCTCGGGGCGTGAGTTCGTATCCCGACTGGGGCCAAATATTTGTGCTGGCTTTTTCATCGTTGCCCCGTCTTTGATATCACCCGTATGTGGTAGAAAAGGACGTTAAACCCCCAAACACCCACCCACACCCACCCCACCCTTTGTATTGTTGTTGTTGTTGTTTTGTTTTGTTTGTTTCTTTTTTCTCTAAATTCCGAGTCCCGGCTGGGGCAAAATTGGTGGAAAAGGGCGTTAAATTCGGAAACAACGTGAAACAATGGTTGATGAATCAGTGTATGTGTTTTTCTCTCTGTGTGTGTGTGTGTGTGTGTGTGTGTGTGTGTGTGTGTGTGTGTGTGTGTGTGTGTGTGTGTGTGTGTGTGTGAGTTTTGTTGTTGTTGTTGTTGTTGTTGTTGCTGCTGCTGTTTTGTTGTTGTTTTGTTGCTGTTTTGTTTTGTTTTCTCTCAAAATTCCGAGCCCGGGCTGGGGCCAAATATTTGTGCTGTCCGTAGGTATTGTAGTTGTTTTATTTTTGGTGTGTGCGTGCGTGCGTGCGTGCGTGAGTGCATGCGTGCGTGCGCGTGTGCGTGTGTGTGTCCGTTAAGTGCATAGAGCTCTTCAGAATAGGCACTCTATACCCTGTTATTATGATGATTATTATTATTATTATTATTTATGCAGCATTACCTGCTAGGAAGCATGGGGACTCCCCGGCTTGTGCAGAGGAGGATCCTCTTGGTCTCGTGATGCAGATTTCTCGCTCTGTGGACGGCAGCAAAGCTCCTTGGCGCGATCTCTCAAACTTGAGTAAAAAGCCTGAATATGGGCACAGTGAAGTTACTGACTGCGCATGGGGTAAAGGAATTCAGTTTTATGTTTTATGAGCGCTTTAGAACGCTGGTGCAGAGAATGTGGCCATGCTATGCTCTCACGTAGGTAAAGGTACAGAAGAGAACTTCGTTTTTGTTGCCTTTTTGGTTTCTGTGTCTCGTCCTTTTTCTTCTCTTTTCGTCTTTTTCTTTTTTTTTTCTCTTTTGAAATTATTTACTTATTTGTTCATTTGGTCTTGTTTCCTGTTGCTCCTGTTTTTCACATGCCCTCGAAAGGGTTTTGAAGATGAACTTGTACTAAAGTGACAAATTCAACAGAAAATGCCTTCATTCTATCGCAGATATTATATAAATTACTGGACGCAAACCAGGCAAATTTATAGAGTTGTGGATGTCCGCCAGAAGTAGGAATCAGCCACCGACACAGGTTTCAAATTAAAAAAAAGAAGAAGAAAGAATGAACAATAAATACTGGAGTACGATTAGGGCATCTAAAATGCGATACGGCAAAAATGAAAATAGCTAAGTATCATGAATCTGTAAATCACTAAATGACCAAATAATATGTTTACCTAGTCCGTTGGCCTCTCTCAGTTCTTCCTCCTCTTCTGCGGAACTGCCATAGACATTCGAGGCGTCGATAAAACTTGTGATGACGTTCAACTGTTGACGTTGTTCTGTGAAACAAGCGGACAAACGACAAAAACAGTGTCATAATACTGCTGTTTGCAGACCTGCATACCAATTTTCAATACTAACTCGTAGCCAAGCCTTTCACAAGAGTTGTTTTCCGAATTTTGACACACATTCTTGTTCCTGGGTTACAGACACGCCTACCTGAGAACCTTAAACTACGTACAGTCAGGTCTGCAGTTTTATTTATCTATTTTCTTTGTCAATGGTTAAAAAAAATCTCTCATACCCATCTTAATATTGGATTCAACAAGCCGCAGGAACGTAACTCTGGTCCCTGATTTTGTTCTCATAGAATTCGTATCTGACAAGCAAACTGAGATACAGACAAACCTGTGGGGTCATTTGGATCCAAAGGCTCTGCTGGAATGGAGCGGACAAACTCCATGCAAGTGCCTACGAATGTTCTGTCTCTCCGAGGAAAACGAATTGGAAAACATTCCCTGTAATCAGAGGAACATACGGCCTGGTTATGTCATACCACACAACAACAACGACGACGACGACGACAATGACGACGACAACAACAATACAAACAAACAAAACATCCAGGTTAAATGAAACTGTATGTTACTGTACGGCTTTTGACATTTCATTTTTTTGACATTGCATTATTTTGACTGTCGCTAAGGGGGTAGGGAGTCACCGAAGAAGCTGAGAAGACCGGCCTCAAGATCAACATCAGCAAGACCGAAGTCATGAGAGTCAACCACAAACAGCACGACCCCATCCAGCTGCATCAGGAAGACATCAAAGAGGTGGACAAGTTCACCTACCTCGGCAGCGTTGTCAGCAAGGATGGAGGAACAGACGAGGACATCAAGAGCCGCACCAACAAAGCCAGACATGCCTTTCGCACTCTGCGCCACATCTGGAGATCCACAGCCCTATCCCTGCGAAACAAGATCCGGATCTTCAACTCAAATGTGAAGTCGGTCCTACTCTATGGCTCGGAGACATGGCGCACCACCAAGACAAGCTCCCACAAGCTGCAAACCTTCATCAACAGATGCCTCCGCAACATTCTCAACATCAGATACCCACTGGTGATCACCAACCAAGACCTCTGGGAGGGAACAAGACAGGTCCCCATCGAGCAGGAGATCAAGAAAAGGAAATGGGGATGGATCGGACACACTCTGCGAAAGTCAACATCAAATGTCACCAGGCAGTCCCTTGATTGGAACCCCCAGGGAAAGCGCAAAGTGGGCCGACCGAAGCAGACCTGGCGGAGGAGTACGGACGCTGAAGCCAAGGCCGCCGGAATGACGTGGGCCGAACTAAAGAGGGCGTCCCAGAACCGAGTGCGCTGGCGGAGTGTGGTTGTAGCCCTATGTTCCCCAGGGAATAAAGAGGATTAAGCTAAGGGGGTAGGGCTCCAGTCAAATTCGCTGGTTCATACAGTACGTGTTTGCAGTGGAACAGTTCCTGGCTGTGTGTCATCTGATTTATGTCCTGGGCTCACTTTGACTGGAGGGGAGCCGGGGTGGTCGAATGGCAGAGCGTTGGACTTCTAATGCTCGGGTCGTGAGTTCGATCCCGGCTCGGGCCAAATATTTGTGCTGGCTTTTTCATCGTTGCCCCGTCTTTGATATCACCCTATGTGGTGGAAAAGGACGTTAAACCCCCAAACACCCACACCCACTTTGACTGGAAAAAATAATACTGTCTGAGGATTTCTATTCAGAAATGTCAGATTTTTTTTCAGCAAAAAGGAGGTGCTACGTAAGACAGTCTCCAGCCGTGAACAGTGCACTAGCGAACTTGACTGCAGCACAAGCGACAGTCTGAAGAGTGAACGGCGGTCTAATAGGTAGCGCGTCGGACTTAGCAGATGCGTTACTGAACGGCCGTCACCAATGACGGCGATGAAGCGTGGGTTCGAGCCCAGGTCGAGCTTGTGATACGTGACACTGGTTCTTCCTGGCTACCAGGCTGCTCATCGGGGGTTTCTCTCCAGGGTATCCGCCCCCCCCCCCCCCCAGCCCAAGGCAAAATTCCAAAAAGTAGGATGGGTAGGTTGTTTGGCGCTGCACAGCGGAGACGCGCTTCCACCGGGGAAAGCAGCCTGAATTTCCCCAAAAGGAACACAAAGAAGTAAAAGCAAAATCTAATGAAATGGCCTAGGTTTTTGATATCCCATTTTTTTTACTCACTCTGGGGCTGGGCTGACAGCACGTCTCCCGTCTCTAGTGCAACAGATAATGCTTTCTCCTCCGTCACCAACTCGCTCTGTAACAGATGGGACAGTTTTTAAAATTTAATTATTGTGCATTCGTCTCAACCATGAATTTAACAAAATAGATTGATACGGCGCCTGTAACTGTATAAAACAAGCTTTAAGTCCCTTACATTGCCAACACCACCACCACCACCACCCGAAAAAAACAAAACAATGCATACATGGTCTGTGAAACACCCACAATTAAATTCAAAACACATGTGTACACACACACACACACACACACACACACACACACACACACACACACACACACACACACACACACACACACACACACACATGACCACTAACCTGTAGGTAGCGGCGTGAGAGAAAAGTCATGATCCATAAACTGGCCCCACTGCATGAAGAGCAGGGTGTGGCCCCTCCTTATATTCCCGTCACGAAACACTGTCCTGCTGATGTTCCGAGCCAGGGGCAGGCGGCCGCTTCTCCCTGTCTCCCGGGGTCGGGATATACCTGAAATGTAAGGGTACTTTTGGATCAGCTTATTTCTGTGAATACTCAGTGCATTTGCAAAATACGTGAAATCTGTCTGATTGCCGGCCTCATGCCCGCCCACCCTGCCCTTCCCCTTCCTCTCTCTCTCTCTCTCTCTCAATTGTTTAACTGCCTGCATCCCCTCGCCCCCACCCCCCACCCTCTCTCTCTCTCCCTCTCTCTCTCTCTCTCGTAATCGTTGTATCCTTTGTATATGTAGCATGGACAGATTTGTAACATGGTTCTGAGTGCCTGACAACCTCTTTTCTTTCAAGAATAAAGACTTAACCGTCAGTCAGTCCCTCCCCAAACACCCCTCCACCTAACCCCTCAACCACCCCCCTTCCTAACGGAGGAGAATGAAAATGTGGTTCGTGTTGCTTCCAGTCCAAAAGAGCAACTACATTACGGCATTCACTGATCTGTGATTAGGTGATTATGCATTTCTGCGCATAATGTCCAGCCCGCAGCCCATCTTCCATTTCCCACCTGCTTAATTTAAAACAACAAAACTAACATTCTTTTTCTTATTAGGCAGTTTTAAGAAGTGTGGTCAAGATGTTAGCATTATTAGAATGAGCGAATTAGTTAGTTAGTTAGTTAGTTAGTTATTTGGGTAGTTTGTTTGGTTAGTCAGTTCGTTAGTTAGTTGGTTTGATAGTTAGTTGGTTGGTAAATCAGTTGGTTGGTAAGTTGGTTGGCAAGTTAGTTAGTCGGTGAGTGAGTGAGTGAGTGAGTGAGTGAGTGAGTGAGTGAGTTAGTTAGTTAGTTAGTTATACTGACCATCGTCGTAAGCAGCGGGCAGCAAGCGGTTCAGTCGAGTGTAGGCGGCACCCAGGTTGTCTCTATTGTTGCACGTGCCGTCAATACTACGGAACTTGCTGGACATGTCCGAGCACTGAGAGACGATTAAAGGGATAGTTAGGAACTGCTTCTAAAGCAATGTCTACTGTATTGCTGACACATCCTGAAAAGATTGTTTCTACGCGGGTTTAATGTTGTTGTTGTTGTTGTTGTTTTCTTTCTTTTCTTTTCTTTCAATTTATAATATGAAAAAAAAGGCCACGTGATAAAGACGGTTTGTTAAAAATTGTGATTATTTATTGTTGGCCTAATATAGCAAATATTCCGTAAGTTGAATTACCGATGACCGGGTGATTTCCTGCATCTCAAAGTCGTAGTCACTGATCAGACCCGCCATTCCGCCGGCCATTAGCTCAGGGGACGCCACTCGTCTACCATCTGACAAGAAAAGACAATCAGTCAGTCAATATCACTAAGACAATCGATCAGTCAGTCAACCAGTAAAATCAATCGGCCAATAAGCCAATGGTAGGAAAATTCGATTTGCGAGTCTGCAAGTGCAGTTTGAACTTGACAAGAACATTTCATACCACCGAAACACGAAATGAAAAATTAATATTACTGTGTAAAATGTCTATGAAAATTTGACAACCTACTCCAATTGAACCGATCAGAAAAGTTTTAAATTTAGAACTACACTTTGCTTAGTTCATGATTTGAAATATCCCTGTTGTTTGTGAATGAAGTAAATGGTATTCATAAGAATGCTAATCTCATATTGATTTATAATCAGTGTCATGTCAACAGCAAAGCTGAAACGAAACAAAATCAAATCCGCCACAATGATTATCGACAAGGTTTGATTCAAAACCTGGGAACAGAATTCAGTGCTCACAATTTTCTCCAATAAAAATGTCAATTCAACAAAAATGTACATACCAGACATACATGGGCTAAAGACAGCAATGATAAGTAAATAATTTGCAAGAAGCTTCAAGACTCGACTGCCAGGTGCCCTCGTCATGTTTCAAGTTCGTCTCAAATGCCACAGCGACGGCAGATTATTTGAAAACTGCGATGAGCGATTCCCCAACCTCGCGTTTTTATACAGCAGGGAAGCAGCCACCCGATTTCACGCTCAAGACAGGAAGTTCCCGGATGACCTGACCTCTTTTCCAGCCAGAGTTTTACCCCTGATTAAGCTTGTTAAGTTCATTAACTGCTTTACAAGGATGTATAGGAGGAAAGGTCTAAATTGGTAGAAGAGCTGAGATGGCGAATCTTTCATCTACCGGCAGATGAAAACGTCTGGACGCCTAGACTACGTAAGCAGTAAAATTTAGCGGGTTGAATGAGCGGGGTCAATTTAAAGACACAATACTAAGGGAGATCAGTCTCGTCTGCTTTTGATTAGCATTTTTTTTCCATGAAAGATACGACTCTCACAGAAACATCTAGAACTGATTAAGGCACTTCCAAAAATACTTAATATACATATGATAATAAATAAATAAATATGTATACAACCAGTGTGCTGATAGACACAGTGTAATTGTGTGCATGTTTACGTGTGTGTGTGTGTGCTTGCGCGGAAGGGGTAGGGAGGGGGGGGGGGAGAGGGGAGGTGCATACATGTATCCGCTTCAAGTTTGCGTAATAGTCTCTGATTTTTTAAACACCACTGAAAACAAATTGCCCAACATGTGATGATAAATTGAATTGAATTGAATGGCGATAATAAATAAATAAATAAATATCATGCTGACTGATAACTTCACCCGAAGGTCTGCCTTCGGTAGTTGTGGCTTTAACAGCTGGCATGTAAACAATAATGATCTCGCTCTAGCTATGAAACGGATCACTTGTCGCGGACATGCGGTATCTTTTCACCCACAACGTGAACTAGGAAGAAGGAACTTATTTAGGGCGTGAATATTTGGGGCGCCGTTCCACGCTAGGCACCACTAGGTCACAAAAGCTACGCGTGAGTGCGTTTATGCATGAGATGAAAAGATCACAGAGAAGAAAAAGACTTTAATTTTCGTACGATACCGCCACCAGGTTGAGCGATCGATTTTCAATATTGTTATTAGATGTCCCCTTTGGCCATCTGGTAATGGTATGCCGTCGAGTTAGACCAATGGGATTCAAGGCCGCAAGACATTCCACGCGGAAGTCTGGAAAAATGACCTTCGTCGTATTTGATTGAAAAGTGAACACGCACACCTGCACACAAATGCGTTGCGCGCGCGCGCACACACACACACACACACACACGAACGCACACACACACACGCGGGCGAACGCGCACACACGTATACACACACGCACACTCCCCGGCACCCATAAACCACATACGCATACAGTGGGCGTTTTACATCCATACAGCACGGTGTTTAAGCCTAGCTTAACTGTCTTATATACTAATCTATTCGGAATGATTTTGTTTCCCGACTACAACCACCACGCAGACCAAACCATGCATTTTTTTAAAGGCCGAAACCTTTGTATTTCCTCCTCATTTCTAAATGGGATAATTTATGGAGTGACGAGCAAACGCTCCACCGGTTTGGTCATCCTAGCTGTTCCGCAGAGCGTTCATAATTTTTCATGTCATCAAATCTGCCGCAGAGTTTGCTTGCCAGTATCGCTCAGTTGGTATAGTTCGCCCGTTAGGGGGTGCAAATGTATACCAGTCAATTCCGTCGATATTTCGCATGAAGTAAAGTCGTAGAACGAGGTCAGCGGCCACGTGACTTCACCTCGCCAGACCCCGGAGAACATTTGCACCCCCTCCCGCGTGGCGGGGATACAGTCACCCCCCCCCCCCCCCCCCGTTAGTGCACGACTGGGAGTTTATTTGCCCCTCCTGCGCATGACTGGTATACATTTGCACCCCCTAACGGGCGAACTAGTATTGGAATTTGAGTGTATTTCGTTACCGTTATTTCTACTCTTAACCACCAGTATTATAAGCTCAGTTTAGTTAGTTGGTAAATTAGTAGTGAATCAATTTCATGCATTGTGTCCTATCTTATCTGTTTTAGTTTGCTCGTCTTATATTAGTCATACATAGTGAAGCTGCTTTTAAATATTAACCTTTTACTTTATTTATTCATGCCTCTGGTCAAAAAACAAATTTGTTCTTGATGGACACCAAAACGTCGTTGGAATCTTGAATCTTGAATCTTTGAATCTTGAATCTTGAACTATACCAGCTGAGCGCCAGTGGCAAAGGGTTTGTGACGTCCAGATCTGTCGCGAATCACAGGACTCTGACAGGTCTTCGTGTAAATGAGCGCGCCAGCAGTAGATAGTCCTACGTCAGCAGACTGAAAGGAATACTTCCAAATACGGACAATACGTATCTTGAATCTTGAATCACATGGCCACCTCTAATCATCATCGAGTCATCATCATCATCATCACCATCTGGCATCATCTCATTCAAGCAAAATCAAAGACCATTCTCGCTTATTTCTTTTTAATTCAGATAAAGTAGTCTTCGTATTTACAAGTTTTATTTTCGTAAAGGAAACAAGCCAGTGATTAAAATGTTATCACAGGATAGGGTTTGATACTGTACATTACTATGCCTGATTAAAGTAGCGTAGGTTTTTCTACAAAAACAAAATCAATAACACGCTTATCAGAAACTAAGAATACGGATGAACACTTGTATACTTTTTAATGTATTGCACTTCTCCCAGCTAGAGAGAGAGACAGAGAGGGGAGGCGGCAGGGGGAGGGGAGAGGAGAAGAGTGAAAGAGACAAAAAGCGAGGAGTAGGGGTGTGGCAAAGAGTGGGGGCGGTGTGGCAGATAGACCGTCAGAAAGCGAGACAGAGACAGACTGAAACTTTGCGAGAGAGAGAGAGAGAGAGAGAGAGAGAGAGAGAGAGCCGTTTCGGTTGCGTATGAATATAAAAAGGAATACCCTGTAGGAATTTACACCATTAGCTGTATGTGTTATAAGCACCACACTGCATATACGGTTGGTGGTTGTGGCAGTGCACACAATGCCGAGTAGGTACCTTCAAAACCTATACACTATTGATTTTCAGCCAACTTGGTAATAATTACACCCCCCACAAAGTCACACGCCTAGCGAAACGTATAACACTGCTTCATCGCACATTCTCTCTAGTCATTCTGCTGGCACAGACAGGCGCAGCCTCGCATGATCCAGTGTGCAACTTTCTTCTCCGTGTTCAAGAGAATGGGCAGCACGAAGTTGGTGGAGTGGCCTGTGGTGGACAGCGTGCCCTTCCTCTCACTTGTCTTATACACTGGGCAGCGGTAGCGGTTGTCCGAAGTGTCGATCCGGGCCATCAGGGCTGGCTTAAGACGCATGACAGGAAGTGCCTCGTTCAGCACTTTCGGCAGCTGTTCTGCCAGGACGCCACTGGAAAAGATCGTGAAGGATCCCATTGACGCCGGGTTTTCCGTCCTAACCTGTTTGTCTCTTCGTTTGAGAGTTTCGTTTGGATTGGCGATTAGCGTCCTTGAATACGTACTGGGTGTGTAAAAAGAATTCGCCTTGGTAAGTGAAAGTTTCAGTTTCTTTGTCTGTCAGCCTTTCTGTCTGTCTGCCTGTCTGTCTGCCCCCCCCCCTCTCTCTCTCTCTCTCTCTCTCTCCACTTCTGTTAGTCTCACAATTCTAAAGAAAAGAAGATGTCTCTCTGCGGCTTTCACCTGCCTAGAACTACCCTCCTCTCCTCCCCCCCCCCTCCCCTGCGCCGGAACACTACCCCCCCCCCCTCACACACACACACACACACACACACACACACACACACACACACACACACACACACACACACACACACTAACGCACATACACACACACACTAACACACTTACACACACACATCTCTGCTCGGCGTGAAACTGAGAGCATCACCATGAGATCCAACGGAAAAAAGCACAATATTTCAAACCAGAGAGAGAGACGGACAGACAGAGACAGAGTCAGAGACACAAAGAGAGACACAAGAAGAGAGAGAGAGAGAGAGAGAGAGAGAGAGAGGAACTGAGCAATGCAGGGAACTGACTGCTGTCGGTCCCAGCGGGCGCCGTCGAGAAACAGTCCCCATACAAAAGCTCCATCGTCTGGGGGTTTGTCCACTTTGTCTACTTTCAGCACCTGATAACACAACGAGGGAAAGAGAGACTGAATACTCGAGACTCAAGAGCGAGGACGTTTGTTGCTTACGCCCTCTGAATGTGCTGAATAGTGAGAGAGGACGAATAGTGAGACAGGACGATTAGTGAGACAGGACGAATAGTGAGACAGGACTCTCTAAAGCAAAGATTAGACTGCTGCACAGTCATGGATGTGTGTGTGTGTGTGTGTGTGTGTGTGTGTGTGTGTGTGTGTGTGTGTGTGTGTGTGTGTGTGTGTGTGTGTGAGAGAGAGAGAGAGAGAGAGAGAGAGAGATTATTTGTGAAAATGGTAGAGCTTTTTGTCTTCAGAGAGATGGGAGAGGGAAACAGACAAACAGACAGACAGACACAGGCAGGCAGGTAGGCAGGCAGGCAGGCAAGCAGGCAGGCAGGCAGGCAGAGACAGACAGACAGGCAGGTAGACAGACAGACAGGCAGACAGACAGACAGGCACGCAGGCAGGTAGTGACAGACAATGACAATGACAATGACAATTCCTTTAGTTTACAACGGTGAAAGTGACAGGCACTATGACCCTTTTGCAACACACACACACACACACACACACACACACACACACACACACACACACACACACACACACACACACACAGATACGAAAAAGCAGAGGTAACCGGAGGGACTAACTTCAAAGTCGAAAGCCAGTTTGTCGATGGGTATAGTATACTTCCTGGCAAAGTTCTGCATGACGCCTGTCAGGAAGGCCTGAGTGAAGAAAAACCCGGACACCCAGAACATGACTGGCTTCCCTTTCTCGTACCACGTCTGCAAACAAAAAAAAAAAAAAAAAAAAAGGAAACAAGGGTGGGTTGGGTGGGTGTTTGGGAGTTTAACATCCTTTTCTACTACGCAATGGTGATATCAAAGACAGGGCAACGAGAAAAGGACAGTACAAATACGATGCCCCAGCCGGGACGAACAGAAGGGTGAATGGGTGGGTGCTTGGGGGTTTAACGTCGTTTTCCACCACATACGGGTGATATCAAAGACGGGGCAACGATAAAAAGGCCAGCACAAATATTTGGCCCCAGCCGGGATACGAACTCACGACCCGAGACGAGCAGAAAACATTTACATTCAATGTTTGATATTTGTAATCTCCTATCCTTACCTGGCAGGAAAGTCGCACTTACTTTTGATAATTTTTTTCAAAAGAATTTAAAGGTGTGTGGAACAAAGCTATTGAGTCATTAACCAAGTTCTCATTACTCAACACATCTTTCTAGTCTCTGTAATTGTCGTAAGTGTAGTGCTCTAGCTGTCCGACCGAGACAGCCAAGGGCCAAGGGAAATAATTAGGGAAAATCAGTTATTACGAAAAACAACTGAAACATCTCTTTATTAATAATATTAATAATAACAATAATGGTGAACCACTAGGAGCCATCAGATAAGGTGTATTTATAATGACCGAACACTCAATTTGAGTATACATCAGCTTGGGGATAACAACGTCTTTCGATTTGGTTTGATTTTGATTTTGATTTGACACACCTGTAAGAAATGCAGTCTCTCAAGAAAGTCGTGCATGTAGGAGCCGAGCGGCTTGAGCGAGGGGTATGACCGTTTTTTCCACATATCCGGCTGTTTCCCGACCAGCAAACTGCGGGTCATGGCCTCCAGGTCCGCCGACATCACCACCAGTCCCTTGATGGCCTTCTGGACGTTCTGCAGCGAGGACCGGACGATGCCCAGCAGCCTGGAGACAGTCAAGTGGGTCAGGGTCAGGTCAGGGTCAAGGTCAGGGCCAAAGTCGAGGTCAAGTTCCTTGATATAACTGTACAGCGTATTATCTTTTTTCCTTCCATTACTGTAGTAACGACAAGGGGTTCTGGTTCAGTGGTTTAGACGTCCGCCCGCGGATCCTGAGGCGAAGGGTTCAAATCCCCTTGTGGACTAGAAATTGGCTGGGTTATTTTCAGTCACCAAACTGAGTCAAACTTCGCTTACAGATTTGCTTTCGGTGCCTGCGTGTGCCTTCGGACCGTGGACCGGGAGACCCGGGTTCGAGTCCCAGCCGAGGCAAGCGGGATTTTTCCCACCAAGGTCGGCTCCTACCCAGAGCGGGTGTGCTATGGGCCCAATGGGGAGGCTGTTGCCACACAGCCGAGATTCACCCACTTCACGGGTGTGACTTTGGGGGTGCTTCCCTTGGTTTGACACGTCTTATGATGTGGATAATTACACGGCCGGCACCACAGGTGCCGTAGTTCCCGGACCTGGTTAATACCGGGATATTTATGACAGCAAGCGTGGAATGCGGCCCTGTCCCGCAGTCCCAAACCACACGGACCTCCATAGCATCATCTTACCATCATCCTTATTTCCATCATCATGCATAATAAAAATTGCCCCAGCTTCCGAGCCCTCCGTGGATTGCACCCATTACCAGGGAGGAATACCACTGGAGCCGGCAAAGAGTTGTGGCAGCAAAAAAAAAAAAAAAAAAAACAGTATCAAGTGTGTGAGTGAAAGACTCCATTCCACCCTGGAGCAGCTCGGGAATGGCAAACAAGCACACACTACGCAAGCAGGACCAAAAATAATATGGGTGGTGCTCTATGTTACGCACGCCTCACCACCATTCGCTGGCTGTTCTCCAACTGACGTTCAAAGGAGAAAACTGGCCCTAACTGATAGTTACGATGGAAATGCAGTAACAACGTTTTGACGCTGGCAAAAGCTTACACGTTGAATCTCTGCATCTCTTGCACCAGCACGGTGTTCATGCTCTCGTTGTAGACCACAGGGAACTTCTTGGTGGCCACCTCAATGTCGTAGTCTTTGGGCAGCTGGAAAGGAAAGAACGTAATAATTTATCGAGCCAGAAGGTGAAGCTGTTCAGCAGAAGTGCGAATCTAGCGGAGCACTGCTCAGGATAAGCAGCAAGCACCTGAAGAGCACATACTCAAACTGTGACACATTACCTGCACTGGCTGTGCAAGAATACGTGACTTGTAACCAAAGACTAAAAAGCCCATTTCGTAGAATATACATCCGCTATTGTAATGTGGAGTCCGTTTATACCCGATTTGTTTTCATTATCATTATCAATTATTTTTATTCATATTGTTGAGAGTGCTTACTGGCTCTGCAACTCTACTCAGCTTGACGAAAGGGAGACAACAAAACACATGACACATTATTACATTTCGTACCGCGTATGGGTATCGCACGTTTTTGACTCTTTTTTTTTCGGTTGTATGCAAAATTCAGGCCAGATTAACGGTTCCTTATCGGCTCTTACTGCAGCAAACACGAGTATAATCAATGTGCAACACTCCCACTAAGGGCAAA
Source organism: Batillaria attramentaria (assembly GCA_018292915.2). Lineage (NCBI taxonomy): Eukaryota > Metazoa > Mollusca > Gastropoda > Batillariidae > Batillaria > Batillaria attramentaria. The sequence continues at coordinate 1,355,265 of JACVVK020000125.1, read as the reverse complement.
TTTAAGTCCATGAATTAATTATGTTTTTTATTGTTGTTTTGGTGAGGCCACTGGTGCAGAACCCCGAACTTACTTGGTAGGAACTGAGTAAAAACGCTTCAGGGTATTCTTCAACCAGTAACACTGAGTAATTTTCAAAAGCATATTTTCAAAGATCTATGCTCTGGTGTAGAGCCCCCCTCTTCCCCCTCCCCCACCCCCCCTTTCCGACGATGGTTAATCGTTGCATTAATACACTGACCTTGCCAAGAATGTCGGCGGCCATCTCGTACAACGCTGTGTCACTGTCATGGCCACCCTCGCCGCCAGAGCCACCTAGCGTGAGAAGAACGGAGTCAAACAGCAGCCTCACGTCCGCTAACTCCCGGGAGATGTCCACGTTCTCGTGCATCCCGAACACTTCCGGGTACTGGGTCAGCGGCAGGGACTATAAATGAAAGAGACAGCAGTCAAAAGAAGCTAGCGCTACTCCTGAACCAAGCCAATGATAAATCTTGGCTTGGCGTCCATGTCTCTACAGATCCGGTAGGAACAGGGAAATTTGTGGCTACTCAGAACGATGTCCTTTGTAAAACAAAAGAACAGTCTAGAATGGTCCAGAATAACGTACCGTTTATACTCTGACAGCAAAACTGACTGTGATTAAATCGCAGCTAGGGCTGTTACTCCACTTGAGATGCTAGCCGACAATTTTTCCTCGCCGTGTTTGATTTCGTATTGATAACGTGACACATCACGTAGTGTCTAAAAACAAGTCTTGAGTTCGGAACTGGCTAAACGGGTACGACCTCGAACATTTAGCCACGTGACGGGTTAGTGCTAGGGTAATGTGCTGTACACGAAACATACACAACATGACAGCAGTCAAATGAAGCTAGCGCTAGGGTAGTCTGCTATACACGAAAAGGACACAACATGACAACAGTCGATGAACGCTAGTGCTAGGGCAGTCTGCACGTGAATGTGATTCGATTTGGTGAGGAAACAATCCCACCAAATTCCTAATGCCAACATATCCCATAATTCGAACTTGCGCTTCATGACCCGTAGCGGCCTCAGAGTCCATAGCGGACGCCTTAAATCCCCAGTCTTTACCTTGATGAAGTCCACGTAGTCCTCATAGTCCCCTTTGGGCGGCACGTAGTAGAGCCCGCTGGGAGAGAACTTGTACTTGGGCTCCGTGATGACCTTACAGTTGTAGAAGTTGGCCAGGATGGTCATGAGACAGCGGCGGTCCCAGTCGTCGGTCACACGGCCGCCGTAGTTACACTCGCCCGTCATGTACCTGATGGCGTCGAACGGCACTTCGTCATACTCGTTGATGAACATCTGCCACGTGATGACGGTGATAGTAAATATTATATGGGAAATGGCCGGGTTACAACTGGAGGGCGCTCCGAGGGTGGGTGGGTGGGAGTTTAACCTCCTTTTCCACCACGTATGGCTGATATCAAAGAACTTCTTAGCTTCTTTTATGCGTCTTACACTCGCCCGCATGAATTGCCCTGCGGGGATAAATAAAGTATTTTGACTTGACTTGACTTGAAGACGGAGCAACGAGAAAAAGGCCAACACAGATATTTGGTACCAGCCGGGAGGAGGGCGCTCAGAAAAACAACTCAAATAAAACAACAACGACAACAACAAGATCTAGTAAACTTGCCCACGGCAGTGTCTTGGAGGGTACGGATGTGGGAGGGTGGTGGTGTCTGGGCGTGAAGACAAAACTTAAGTAGATGGCGTGCAGAGGGACAGGGTTAATTACTACAGAACTCTTTCGACAGATGACGGTGTTTTCAGGTTCTGCTTGAAAGACTTAACTGCTGCAGAAGCTGGCTTGATGTGAACTGGCTATCTATATAATAAGCGGCTAGCGTCTGTGTGTGCGTGTGTCTGTGTGTCAGGGGTTGGCGTCCAAAGGAGTCAGCCGACTGCCACCAAATTTGCCATGAGCCTGGAGGGACACTTGGGGGAGAACATAGGATAAAGAAACAAAATAAAGTCTATCAAGTTTTGTGTGTGTGTGTGTGTGTGTGTGTGTGTGTGTGTGTGTGTGTGTGTGTGTGTGTGTGTGTGAAAGAAACAAAATAAAGTCTATCAAGTTTTGTGTGTGTGTGTGTGTGTGTGTGTGTGTGTGTGTGTGTGTGATTGGCAGTGCTGTTGACAGTATGACAATGAGACTGTGACAGTGAAGGGTGTGGACCGACAGCATTAAAGTGGATTGACACAAGTAACAACAAGTAGACTGGTATACATGTATACCCGAGCGAAGTCGGGTACTCTGCTAGTAATAATAATAATAATAATAATAATTCTTATATAGCGCGAAATCCCCACCACTGTTGTCCCGGCTGGGGCCAAATATTTGTGCTGGCTTTTTCATCGTTGCCCCGTCTTTGATATCACCCGTATGTGGTGGAAAAGGACGTTAAACACCCACCTCCACCCCACCATTGTGGGCTCTAAGCGCTTTACAAAGTAACATTTAAGATTTAAGTATACTGAGCTGCACTCCTGAATGCCCATTACTTCCTTACTGAATTGAATTGAATGCAGGACGCACAAAGAATCAGCGCTACACAGTATTTTCACCTGCAGTTGTCGGACGGAGATACGGAGGTCGGACTCGTTGAAGCCGTAAGCGATATTCCAACCGAGGGGGCCGAACTTTCTGCGTTCCTGGACAATGGCGTGGAAGAAACACAGGGCGAACAGCAGTTTCTCGAAATTCTGCAACACACGACGTACACCTGTTTGATCTTCATTCATTGATGTACATTTGTACATTATTTTCATATGAACTAAGCCATGGTGCATGTGCCTTATATAAAATTCGAAAACAAAATACTTGTATGTTTATTAATTTTGTGTACTTTACATAAAATAAATAAACAAGTATTTTATTATTGAATTCACCGATCACAGGGTAGTCATTTCTCTGGAAAACAAAATCGCCCAACCCACATTTCCTTTCAAACCAATCTCACACATCCACGACTTCAGTAGGTAGTATTTACCAAAGTGATACTTGTGATCCCTTTTGATTATTTCCTCATCGGAAAAGCTCCTGAAGGTTCCCAAGTTCAATCTCAAAACCTTCGGTGAGCGCTCTTTCAGTTTCTGTGCCCCCCCCCCCCCCCCCCCAGGTATGGAATTCTCTGCCTCCCTCCCTTAGGAACACCCAGACCCTCCCACAGTTTAAATCAAAACTAAAGACTTATCTATTCAAGACAGCATATGATCTGTAGTATCATCTACCCCCGCCCCCACCTTTCCGCACACGTAATTAGTGTTTCATGTATGCGTGAGAATGTGTGTGTGTAGCGCACTGAGTGCTCTTTGAGCAGACTACTAGCGCTATATAAGAGCTATTATTATTATTATTATTTAAAAAAAAAACAACTCGGCTTACAATCACAAAGCCACCATAACAAAGAGCCAAACAAGCAAGTAAACATGTGAAAGGCGCTATGTTTAATGCTCACATATCATTCTGATCTACTTTGGTGGTGTCCATCAACACACCACTTCCAGACACCTGCACAGTGACAGCGTCTCAAAGACTGGCACTGAGCCATCAAAAGGTACACAGTGATTGATCGAGAGACTTGTCGGCATGGTCAACCGCTCAGTAGAAGAATATTTTCAACTGCTCACATCAGATTGTACGTGGCATTGTAAAGCATTACGAGCTCCACTTATCATTAAGATAGAGTTTTTTTTTGGCGAGCGAACAGGCGCAGTCACATGTGGTTGGGTGGGGCGGGTGTTGAGTTTAACGTCCTTTTCCACCACGTATGGGTGATACCAAAGACGGGACAACGAGAAAAAAGGCCAACCACAAATATTTGGCCCCAGCTGGGAATCGAACTCACGTCCCCGAGCACTGAAGGTCCAACGCTCTACCATTCGGCTATCCTAGCTCCCGCACACAAGAGAAACTGGCCTCGTTTACATAAGCTTAAAATACCGCCCTGAGAGCACTCTGAGAGCGCCCTGTCGCGTTTACACTTGGACAAACCGCTCCGAAGCGCACCTGCTCTCAGACTACCTACAGTGGGTAGTCTGAGGGCGCTCTAGCTTAGGGCGCTTTCGTCACGTCACGTGGGGCCCTGTGTCTCCGTAGCAACAGGCCATGTTTGCAAATGGCGAAAGATCGGTTTTTTTGTGTGCCAGGCATACAAAAACACGTGCTTTCTGGGCGCTGCCATCTTGAATATGTCACATTCCTTGCGAGCACGTGACATATCAGCTCCCCTTCCATGATTGTGTAATGTAAACGCCGTGGAGCGCTCTCAGTACGGTGAGCTTCAGGGGCGCCCTCAGAGCGCTCTGTAATGTAAACGGGGCCAGTAGTTACTAAACATACGGCTTCTTTAGAACCTAGTAAACATGACACTGGACATGGCGCGTCAAGTTCTCCAATGCAGATCGCCTCTAACCGATTCTTTGTGAGGGCAGCCTTTGAAGAACGTTTCGTCACTGATGGGGTCGTTGAGGTAAGACTGCAGGATGTTGGCCCGCAGGCCAGTCGGCGGCTCGTTGGTCATCTTCACGCCGTTCTGCAGCACCGTCACGGGAAACTGCACATAGACACGCACGAGCGAGTTACACCTGAGATTGATGAGGGATCGTGGTCAGAAGAGTGCGCTACGAATAGACGACTCCACTGGGCCAGACCCGAGGCCCAAACCCCTTTACTCTGCCGCGTATGGGCAAAACACAGTACGTCCGTGACGTCATTTTATGGAAAAAGGAGTGGTTTCAAAACGAAAGAGATTGACGTCATGGGTTTTTTTTTTTTTCCTCGCGTGACGTCGATGGACTTACTGCTTTCTTTTCACGGTCCAGTCATATCAAACAACACGCGCTTCCCTCTTTGTCGTGTCTGCCAGAACATGCCATGTGTTGTGCTCATTATGCCACAGCACTGGATAGGCTGAATTCTGGCGGCTCGCCCCTTTTGGTCGACAGGAGTGGAGTCGTCTATTGGTTGTGCGCTGGCCAGTGGCAACGGTCGAACGGTCACCCAATACAGTTCCGACCAAGCTGTTCGACCAACTTACCTTTGGTGACGGGTAACTGGTCAGCCACAGGCGGAAATCCTTGTGTGTGTTTTCAAGCGTCAGATCTTCACATATCTTCTCCATGGCCGTCATCCAGGACACCGCCAGGTGGCAATTCTGCAGCAGGACCCATGTGCCGTTCGCTTGGGCCTCTTCTATCATCCTGGCGGCGATTGGTCCCTGGAGGTGCAATATGGGA
>JACVVK020000125.1:1302500-1345000 GCA_018292915.2 Batillaria attramentaria | reverse complement strand
AGAAGGCATGCGACAATTACTAGCCAAAGTTCAGTTAGATCGAGATAATGGTCTAAAACATAAAGACAGACAGACTGAAAGGAAGAAAGACAGTAAGAAAACTAACGATAGTTTGCATTTAGTCATGTGTGTCTGTGTGATGAGGGTCATCTGTATTTGTGACTGTGATCTGTATTTGACTGTACGAAAATTGTTCATGTTTCTATATTGTTGCAAATCTCTTTGTATCATTGTGCCCCCCCCCACCCCCAAGCCCCCAACGGCAAGATTGCCTCTGTTGATTGCGCGGCTCAGACACCCCTGCGGGGCGGTATCCTAGGAGCTAAACTCACACTGTTTAAAGGTCTGCTTGAGCAACAGCGGCTCCAGCGAGGGGTCCACGTCCTCGGCGATGTTCTCCAGCAGCAGCGGATGGCCGAACGTGATGCAGTTCTCCAGCACACGCATGAAGTCGTTGTCCGTCAGCTTGACCACGTGTATGCTGTGCTCCTTCTCCATGTTCTTCACCCATCGGTTAGCCTGACCCTGAGGGTCGATCATCAGGGGCCTGCGGAAGGCGGTGGAACAGAAGATGAATGCGGTGTGGATTACTGGTTGGCATGATTACCGGTCGGCCTGCATGATGACCGGCTGGTCTGATCACGGAGGGCAACTGAAGACGTGATAACCAGCTGACCTGATCACCAGGTAGCCCGATTACCGGGTGGCCTGACTGCTGGCTGACCTGATTACCGGCGGGTCGGATTACCGTTTGGTCTGATCATGGAGGGAATCATGACCTGATTACAGGGAAGCCTGACGTGGAAGTGAATCACCGGAGGCCTGTTCTAGAGTACAAAGGCCCACTGTGTCTGGATTACCAAACTCGGACACCCATACACAACATTTTCAATTTGATTTGTCTGATCCCAAGAGTGGTGTTAAGTCGTCATTACATGCACTCACCATCGCCTGGCGTTGGCCACGATGACGCCATTGTCGATGCTGAAACTGTCTCTGGGCAACCCTGCAATGTTCCATGCCTGAATCTTGATCGGCTCCCCCAGAGTTTTGCTCAGTGAGAACTGTTCACTACATGGGATGTTCTTGCCCTGAACAATACACACGATCCAATTCAATCCAATGGATTATAAAGCGCAGAAATACTCCATGAAGAAATTTCGTGCTCGTTGCCCTCAGAAATACAGCAGAGACAGAGAGTGAAAAAGGGAAAATCCAATGCCCGTGTCGGACGCTTTCATCACTGCATTGATTCCGATGATACACCCCGAAAAAAATGAGGCCTCTGACTGTCCGAGAGGTTTCCATTGATAGTTTTGTGAGATTCTTTGAAGGCAGAATGAGACCCAACTCCCTGTCCAGAACAGCTCTAAGATGGACAACACAAGGCAAGCGGAACCGCGGAAGGCCCAAGGAGACCTGGCGCAGAACCATACAGCGAGAGCTTACAACCAAAGGTCTGACGCTACAGACAGCCCCCACATCAGTGGCCAGCACAGTCAAGTAGCGTTCCCTCGGCACAGTCGCCTCAAGCAACAGACGGCGCAGAGCGGTTTCACTGGGTGGGTGATTCTTTGAAGACAGAGGCTCAAGGCTCAATCAAGGTCAGCTGGAGTACAACTCCGACTGGAGGCTCGTTCTGCAGAACTATGCTTTCAGTGAGGACCTCCTATTTTCCTACGCTTCATTACGCTGCTAGTCCAACTTAGTTTTTGTCTTGCGCTTCTACATGAACGACATGTCACAGGATTTCAATCTACTGCCCCTGAACACTAAACTCTATAATCCAGACAGTTCTAGGCCAGTTCTGGGGCCACACTAACGATCGACCATACAAATCACCGACTTTCAAACCTGGCACTGCTTGACCCAGTCCTCTGTGCAGCCGTCGCGAAATGCCGACGTAAAGGGCCCGAGGTAGGCGATGGTACCGGCGGAGATGAGCACGTCACCAATGAGGTTATCGTACACTTCCTGAAGGTGGGCTGCGGCGTGGGTCCACCTATCTTTCTCTCCGCCGAGACCACCGATCAACTTCTTGGCTCGATCCAGTTTCTTGCCGCAGAGGTCACACTGTAGGAAGACAGAGTGGAGGGGGGGGGGGGGGGGGGGGGGGGAGGGAAGAAAGTCGTATTCAGCCACGCTTCGAGTCAAGACTTACGTTATGAAGGGTCTGCAATCTCAACAACAAAAAATCCACAAACAGTTTGATTGAAAAAAACAACAACAAACAAACAAAAAACCTCCCAGAAGGTTCACAGTGCACACATCTTCTCTGAAACCCCAGTGAAAGCCAGCCGCAGCCTGAATTTACAACTCAGTTCGCGTTTTGACACTGAGTGAGAAATATCGCTGTTGCAAGTCTTCTCATGCAGTACATACACAACACCCGCTCAGCACTGTAGCGATGTGTCTCGCTCAGTGATCAAAAGCAAAATGATGTCACCGCAAACTCATGCTCGAGTTGCACTGGGGTCTACGAAGCGCTGAAAACTCTACAACCGTGACAGAGTTTCTGTCCACAGTCGGGGACTTCCTTAATACACAATGTTCGAGACTTTTTGTTGAGATTGCAGAGCGTTCAAAGACGAAAGAGCTAGTCCGTCGGTCAGTACGGAGAGTAAAACTCAGGCCACGCGTTGTTCTACGAATCTTACTGGCCAGAACACAACAGCTAGACTATCAACTGTTTACATAATATAAAAAGTGAACTGATCGAAATGTGCGGTGGAGACTGCGCAGGCACTGACCCCTATGGTCGACTGGCCAGTATGCTAATAAGCCAACGGATAAGCATTCACCGCGAGTTGTTTTCTTTGGCCCAGATATTCCAGCAACTCGACACTCCTCCGCCACGAGAAAAGGTGCTAACTGGCTAATTCGTTAGTCGTAGTCCTACATAAAGTGTGCAGGAAAGTCTGAACGATACAACGGCAGATACGACTTGTACGACAGATAACGAGAAAAATAAAGATAGCCATTAATCACATTGCTGGGAAATTCGTTTGGTCCAGGCTCTCAATCATCAAACAAACATTAATTTTATTTAGTCTGTGCTACTGTCGCCTCTGCCGCGACTTACCTGGGCTTCCAGCTTCTCCTTGTTGTCCACCATGTCGGCGAGTTTCTCCTTCAGGTTGGCCAGGTGCTGCTCCACCGCCGCCAGCTGGGCACGCTTCTGGTTCAGTAGCGCCATGACCGAGTTCAGCTCCGTCTCGGCCTCCTCCAGCTTCGCCTTCTTGGGCGCTACAACCTGTTCTCACCGGACACGGCGACAATCATTAACACGTTGAAACGACTGGACAAACGATAAACTAGAGTACGGGGTGAGGGGAAGGGGGCATTTTTTTTTTTTTTTTCAAATCCGCTGTACGGCGCCGGTAACATACAAGTTCCGGTAAGTGACTTGAGCGTGTGTGTTGTTCTATATTGTTGGCGCTTGCTAAAGAATTTACGTGATATACATGCCGTTCAGGTTCGCACATCGATTTGCACATCAAGGGATTTGTCTTTTTCCATCGGGATCTGTGACCCTGTGCCAATTTTACATTTGGCCAAACTGTATGAACGATCTCTATTCACTACCGAACGCAAACTTTGTGCTTCGCTGAGAAACATAATTTCACCACCACAGCAGTATTTTGTTAGTAAAATTAAACGTACAGTATCAAGTATGTGAAAAAAATGGATTATTTTAGGTGAGCATATATGCAAATAGGCCTGTGGGGTATGAATAATTTGACAGGCTGGGGAGCGGGTTTTATCTGACTCCAACCCGTCAGGCCATTCAGGGACAGCAACTACCAACCTCCCCAGCCTAAAGTGTTCTTCTACCCTCTTCCTCCACCCGCTCCCCCCCCCCCTCTCTCTCTCTCTCTCTCTCTCTCGTCCACCTTCGCCACACGATCGTAAATCTCCATAGCGAGGATCCACTTGCAAAGACCCTCCGCGGCGGACGAAGCTTTGGCGGCCTTGCTGGGGTCAAAGTCCGGGTTGGTGCAGTACTCTTTCCGGATCTTGTTCATGACGGATTCTGGGATGTGGTCCTTGTCGTACGTCTTCAGGCTAGCCAGGAACCCAAAGTCTGATAGCAGCTTCTTGGCTGGACCCCAGAAGTCCAGCATCTGGCGGAAGTTGAGGGATGAGTGAGGCCTCTGGTTTGTCGCAAGTTACTGTTGTTGCTGTTGTTTTGGTGTTGAGTTGGATTTTGGCTCAGGTGGGTAACAAAGTGAGTCTGTGTTATGACCCTGCGTCGTCTGTCTGTCTGTCTGGTTCTCTTTCGTCTGTCTGTGTGTGACAAACTTTAACAATGGAAACACCAAAATGGTAGTTGGTAGCAAGGCCTTGCCAGGAGTGTCTTTTTTTTTCTGACCTCTCCTGAAGGCCACGGCCACGGGGCCGCAAACAAACTTCCACATTTTCTTATTTACTCAGCAGTCACAAACATCATAGTGGACGATAGTTCCAGAAACTGTTGGTTTGGCAAAAGTTCACCTTTTGCATAATGACACACGCAGTTGGTACTAAATTACCAGTAACCTTTTAGGTGAAAAGGCCTTGGTCACAAGTGAGTCATTAACTCTATGGTGACCGGGGCTGTCGCAGCCTCAACGCTACCCCTGCCCCCTCCCCCGCCCTCCCCCAATAAAACTGCAGTTAACTGACTATAAGGAAAGAAACCTCTCCAGCAAGCTTCACTGAAGACACACATACACTTGACGATTCAAATGATTTGTGTACTCAATGAAAAGTGACTGGAGAATTACATTTTTATGAGCCGTGGGCGATGCGTGGCTGAAACCTTTGACCGCAGTATCCCGTCACGAATACGTTAAGGCTTTTGCCGTTCTAGTTTCAACTTTGCCTGTTTGTTCCTTTGTGCTTGCTTGAGCGGTGACTTACCTTAGCCCCCGGTTTGTTTGGGTCCGGGACTTTCTGCGGTGGGATGCTCATCATGACACACACGGCAGACATGACCAGTTTCACGCCGGCCGGCGGGTTCTGCATAGACTTCACTACCGTGATATCCGCCGGCTGAAACACAATCATCATGAAGAGTTTAAACTCTCGGGAACGACCTACTGTAAGATGTTGTGGGTTCTAGTCGCGGGGGTCCGCTCCGGGCATGGCCTTTTCCGCCTCTAGTACAGTCGGGCCCGGTTATAAGGAGCTCGGTTATAAGGTACCTCGGTTATAAGGAGCAAAAAAAAAATCCCCGATTTACTTTGTTCTTTGTTATGACTTGCGAAAACTCGGTTATAAGGAGCTCGGTTATACGATACCTCGCTTATAAGGAGTGAAAAATTTTGCCCCAAATCGACCCTGAGCCCGGTTATAAGGAGTGCCGACTGCACCAGCTTGAAACCGAAAGTAGGTTGAGTTATTTCATACGCCTTTGCTTTCGCGAAACTCACTTCCGTTCGTCTCCAAGATGTCGGAACGGAAGAAAAGGACGTCTTTGTCCCTCAGTGAAAAGCTTGAAATAATCCGAAAGATTCAAGCCAACCCTCTAAAAAGGAAAGTAGCTATTGCAGAAGAGGTGGGGGTTCCCTTCACTACACTATGTAACATATGGCGAGATCGCCAAAGATACTTGAACCAGGTTTCCCAAGGTTCGGAAGATCTTTCTCGAAAAAAGTCGAGATCTGCCACATTAGACAGTGTCGATCAGCATCTACTAAAATGGTTTACAGATGCAAGGTAAGGCTTCTTCTTCTTCTTCTCTGTGTGTGTTTGTGTGTGGGTGACAGACTTAGAGAGAGAGAGAGGGGGGGGGGGCTAAAGACATAGATCTAGAAGACAGGGGGCCTGAAAGAGAGAGGGAGAGAGAGAGGGGGGGGGGGGGCGGGGGGCGGGAGGGAGGAATGGAAAGACAGGGGGACTGAGAGAGAGAGAGAAAGTGGAGGGGGGGGGGGGGGTCGGTTTTGGTCGCCCTTTGTGTATGTGTGTGCATGGGTTAATCTGTGAAGTATTGAGAAAAAAACAAAAACAAAAACAAAAAAAACAGAAAAAAGAAACACTGAAAGCTGCATGCAAGATGAATAAAATTTTGATTTCAAGATAAAATGAAGACCTTTCACCCCCTCCCATCCCTCGGTCATCAGGCTTTGTTATGTACATGTACGGCTTTTAGGCATCTTTTCTCAAGAAATAATGCATGTATTCAAACTGTTTATGAGATGAGTGGCTGCACAGCCGCGGGCATTTCACTAAGGCCTTCAAAATACAGTACACGCCAAATATAAGAAAACATGGATATTGCCAACGAATCTCCCACCCCCCACCCCCCGGCCAAACCCTTCTTAATTATGTTTTACAAAAAAACTCGGATACAAGAAACTCGCTTTTAAGAAAACTCGGTATTAGGAAAGCAAATTTCTTAGTCCACTTGATACAAAACCTGAAAAAAAAACCCTGAAAGTACATTTCGAAGAAAATTTCAATCATTCTAAGAAACCAAAAGTGCATTACCTGGGAAAGGCACATTATTTTGCATTATACTGTATTATTGTCTTGAACTGGTTCTTTACCATTGTATGATAAATTGAATGTTGGCAAGCCTTTACTTGTTCTTTCCAGCAGCACTATTCATTTTGAAATAAAACTTCTACTCCCAAAATGTTTCGTTGGTAAGACTACATTATTCTCTGAATAACTCTCTCTCTCTCTCTCTCATAAGCTCTTTTTTGTTTGGTTGGTTGGTTGGGTTTTTGTTTGTTTATTTATTTATTTTATTTTATTTTTTAGCAAATAGCCAGTTTCTGTTGGGAAGCAAAAACAGTATTTTCATGTTCAAACAAACAAAATTTAACCTGACATTAAAGGAGGCCTTGAGTGACCTTGACGACGTAATTTGTTTGAGTAATTTTCATCAGATTGTTGTTTCATTGTACGAGAGAGAGAGAGAAAGAGAGAGAGAGAGAGAGTGTGTTGCTGATTCTGACACCGAAAAACGGCAAAAGTCCGGTTATAAGGTAGTTGGGCTTGGGTACTCCTTATATCCGAGAACTCTGTTATAAGGAACCTCGGTTATAAGGAGTAAAATTTTCGGTCCCCGAGCACTCCTTATAACCGAGTTCTACTGTATGTGATACCGTTCGTCGTGGGTTCTCTCCGGGTAATCCCACACACCTCCAGCCGCTACCCCCCGCCCCTTCTGCTTTGGACCCCATCCCCACCTCCAACCGCCACCCCCTGCCCCTTCTGCTTTGGACCACATCCCCACCTCCAAACCGTCACCCCCCCCCCCCCCCCCCCTTCTGCTTTGGGAACATTCAGCCAGCGAGGGGAAACATTTCTTAAAATGCAATTCAAAATTTTGAAACTTGAAACATCATTATTACTTCACGTGAGTTCCGGTATGGGTCTAACTGGTAGCGCTTTGGGTCAAGCGACCGACATGTAGCCAGTTCCTGACAGTTGACAGATCACGCTAGCCAGTCAAAGTGCGCGAATACTCCGACAAGCTGACCCAGAGGTGTGGGTTGGTTTGTCGGAGTATGTGTCTGACAAAGAGGTCAAAAGGGGAAGAAAATGGTGCGCTGCGTGCGATTGCCATGGAGGATTCGTTTCAGTCGGTGGGCGTGGCTTCAGGCGTCTGGACCATATTCATGTCAGTTGAGTAAAGCGCCTGTGTTATTAGTTCCGGGGTGATCACCCTGACAGCATCTTTAGCCTCTTGAAAGAGTCAAATCTGTTCTGTAAAATTTAGACATCTCAAGTAATACGGACTATTCTCGATCTCTATATGTTCGATGTACAAAGAAATGAAACGTGTTTATTATTTAAACCGAATAGATTTTATATATATTTACACCTTGTTTTATTGTCTTCCTTTTTGTTGTAGGCTGGCGAAGGACCTTGATTAGCCGCGAAATAGTCCTTGTTGCTTGCGCGGCGTTAAGCCCCTAAATAACTAACCAACTTTTTTTTTAATTTTTTATTTTTTTTTTTTTTTGCTGTCCCAACTCTTTTTGCCACCTCCAGTGGTGTTCCTCCCAGGTCATGGGTGGAATCCACGAAGGGCTCGAAGGCTGGGGCAATTTTTATTATGCATGATGATGGAGATAAGGATGATAGTAAGATGATGCTATGGAGGTCCATGTGGTTTGGGACTGCGGGACAGGGCCGCATTCCACGCATCCTGTCATAAATATCCCGGCGTTCACCAGGCCCGGGAACTACGGCACCTGCGGTGCCGGCCGTGTAATCATCCACATCATAAGACGTGTCATACCAAGGGAAGCACCCCCAAAGTCGCACCCGTGAAGTGGGTGAATCTCGGCTGTGTGGCAACAGCCTCCCCATTGGGCCCATAGCACACCCGCTCTGGGTAGGAGCCGACCTAGGTAGGAAAAATCCCGCTTGTCTCGGCTGGGATTCGAACCCGGGTCTCCCGGTCCATGGTCCGAACTGCTAGCCACTACACTACGGGGGCCGGTTAATTATTATTAATATTACCATTCTTATTACCTTCAATGTATCGAGAGCGGCCAAGGCTGCCTCAAGAGCAGGCAAAGCTTCCGCCAGCTCCGCCTCGCACTCGTCCTTCAGAGCCTGGGCACTGGCAGCCTTTTCATTGGCGGCGGCCTCGTCGGCCTTGACCTTCTTGGAGGTTTCCTCCACCTGCACGGAGTCCTTCTCTATGACCGCCATGGTGCGAGTTGTCTCCTCCGCCGCGATCACCAGCTTGGGCTGCAGCTCCTCCAGCTCTGCTTGCATGGACGCCACCTGCCGGCATAAACTTGGAATTAGTTGTGATGTGCGCGAGAGGGTGGGTGGGCGTTTGGGAGATTAACGTCCTTTTCCACGCCGTATAGGTGATATCAAAGACGGGGCAACGAGAAAAAGGCCAGCACAAATATTTGGCCCCAGCCGGGATTCGAACTCACGACCCGAGTATTGAAAGTCCAACTCTCTACCATTCGGCTATCCCGGGTCCCTGATGTGTGCGAGTTCAGTCAGTAGACATGTGTCACTCTGTTCTGTCACGACTGAAAAAAAATGAATAGTTAGAATAGGGTGAAACTGAAAAGCGGGCTTCATGTCTTTCCCATATAGTTTCAAACTCATGCGTAAAACAAATGCTCTTTGGAGATTAAAGGTCTTCGCTACCGTTAAAAGCAAGCTAACGGAGAGATCGCACACTCTGACTGGAATCTGAAGCCTTACTAGTGATGCACGTCGCAGCGCTGCACAGAACAGAGAAAAGCACAGTTGCGACACAGGACATCTCTGGATGTCTCGCAAGCGCAATGCGGCTTCACATTTCGCAGTGGCGCTGAAGAGATAATGAGTTTCATTGTGCCGAAAGTCGGCTCTTAATTGGGGCCTGTGAAGCGCCACAGTGTGTGTGCACATATGTGACACAGTCGTGGTTGCGGGGGTTTCCGCGGCTGTGGCGTCTTCACAGCTGGTGGGATTTCAAATAGCCGCAGCTGTGACTGTGGGTTCCACAATAGATTCTGATTGGCTGTACTACGTCACTCAGCGCGCAAACACAGTGCATCCTCAATGGCATTGTCGCCCGAACAGACTGCAGTGTTTATAGACCTTTTCGAAGGACACAAAATATGTTTTATATATACGGATATATATATACGGATAAGCTCTACTGAGACAAAACGGCTCGCCTCCGAGCTCGGCTTGCCACTGCGGACGCTGTATGAGTCGGATGGTATGGTATCGTGAGTGTATCTTGATCATGTGATCGTTCGTCGCCGTGCATAGCTGCCTTTGTTCGGTTTTTGCAGTTAGCAGACACACCGAGCGCAACTACTGTGATGTGCGCATAATTATGTGTTTCGCGCGCTGTGCCCAGTTAAGAGTAGGCTTTAGGACAACGACCGGGACGCATGAATGTCTAAGATCTACCTGGCACAAACATTACAACAGTAGCTTTTCACTGATAGCAATAATACATAACTGATAATACATCTTGAAACGGAACCTACCACCTTCCATGTCATTTTTAATATGACGTTGTGTCTGTCAAAGTGGGGTGGGGGTGGGGGTTTGAGGGTTTAACGTCCTTTTCCACCACATACGGGTGATATCAAAGACGGGGCAACGATGAAAAACCCAGCACAAATATATGGCCCCAGCCGGGATACGAACTCACGACCCGAGCATTAGAAGTCCAACGCTCTACCATTCGGCCATCCCGGCTCCCCGTCTGTCAAAGTAGTCTGAAAATGTATATGAAACTTTCATCCGAAGCACCGTGTAGGAGAAATCAGTCTTGCATTTTCTGTGGCAAAACGGAGACGCGTCGCCAAGGCAGACGCGGGTAGCTCCGGTCATAAGTCTTCAGCTCGGCCCGACTGTGTGCGTGCTACGTCATAGTATGTATAGTAACTTTGCCGAGAAAATGTAGATGTGTGTATCAGTAAGTCATTCTCTAAACAGTTTAACTCTTAAAAGCCTCTGCAAGTCAAGTCAAGTCAAGTCAAGTTTATTTTTCCATCCCTCAGGGAGTACAGGAAAACAAAAATAAACAAAAACAGAAAAAAAAACAAGCAAAGAAAAAAACACCCAACAACAGGAACACACACACACACACACACACACACACACACACACACACACACACACACACACACACACACACACACACACATACACACACACACACACAACCCGCTTCGGGTCTACCAGAGACGCAAGTTGTTTGGAGCCGGGGAAATAAATAAATCCGCTGCGGCGGAGCTCTGTGCCACGTTTTGTGTTGTATGGTGTGCACGTGCGTGTGTGAATGTCGTGTGACAACACACACACACACACACACACACACACACACACACACACACACACACACACACACACACACGAACAAAACAAAATCAGGAAGAAAAGGCATGTAAACACTCACTCGCACATACGTTCTGACTGCCTATACATTCACATAAGTACTCGGGTCATAGTGCATACTTTCATACACACATACATACACATACATACACATACATACACACATACATACACATACATACACATACATACACACATACATACACATACAAAAATCGCGATTTTTTTTTAAACTTGAAATCTAAAGATCACCAGAAGATCACTAGAAGCCACTTCAAGCCACTTCTATGCAATCTGCAGTGGTCTCGGTCCTAGCGGGGAAGGGCCACGCCTTGCGTAACAGTGGCTCGAAGTGGCTCCTACTGGTGCGCAATGGCTTGTTCTTTGTAACAAGCCGTATCATACAGTGGGCAGGGGCCGGTCGGACTCGGGCTGTCAAGAGTTAATTAATGTTCATTTGTGATGTTCAGGAAGGTGGAAGGTCCCCTTGAAGAGAAACGATCTTCCTCACCTGTGAAGCAGCGAAGGCCAGTTTGTCCAGGCCGACAACGTATCGTGTCTTGGCCGCCATGGTCTCGTCCTGTTTCTTCTGCAGCAAGGTCTTGAAAGCGTTGATAAGCTCCAGGTACGAGGTGGGGGTCACGTAGTTGTGTCGCCCAAGTTCCATGAGGTACCTTGTATGAACCGTGTAATGCAAGCATGAAACGGCTCGAGAATGAAACATGTGAGTGAGCAAATGCTTGTTTATTTTCTTGGTCGACCGACGGACTCAATGAGTGAGTGAGTGAGTGAGTGAGTGAGTGAGTGAGTGAGTGAGTGAGTGAGTGAGTGAGTGATGGTCTCTGATCACCCTGTAGACGAGTGCCGTCAGTAGCAGGACTGATCAGTGATGGATATCTAATTGATTGATGGATATCTAATTGATTGATTGATTGATTGATTGATTGATTGATTGATTGTCTCTGATCACACCGTAAACGAGTGGCGTCAAAAGCGGGACTGATCAGGAATGGCCATCTGAGTGAGTGAGTGATTGAGTGAGTGAGTGAGCGAGCCAGCGAGCGAGCCTGTAAATGACTACTTGACTTATTGATTGAGTGGATGATAAGAGCGATTGACCAACTACAAGTATAAACCTGAACCCTCAGTCATAGCCTGAACTCGCCCTCACATCCCACCCCCCACTTCCCACTGACGTCTGTAACAGAACCAGACAGTAAAATTAATGACTTACCCCATCCACACCTCCCCTACCCCCTTTCAGTCGAAGCGGTCACACATAGAGAGAGAGAGAGAGAGAGAGGACAACTGAAATGTAGTAGTTCTCCGGCATACCTGAGAGAGAGATGACGCACGCTCTGATGGAAATACTTGCACATCCAGATCGTTTCTTCTTTAACACTGGGCTCTATGTCAGAGGTCTCGAGGAACTTGTTGGCGACTCTCTCCAGGGCATCGTCTGGCCAGGGCTACGGGTCGGGGCGATGAAAGGCGAAATGCACAAGGTTTGAAAATGACGCCAAATTTAACAATCAGAATGGAAGCGTTTGTCCACGGTGAACTTATTTGTCTTCCCTGCCGGGAATGCCTGCCGGATTCTACAGGGTTAGGGTGGGTGTCTGGCCGTTTAACGTCTTTTTTTCCACCACGTAGAGGTGATATCAACTTGAAGACGTGGGGCTGTTGCCACCAGCACATGTATGCATGTATGCTTACTGCTGTACTTGGGACAAAAAAAGAAAGAAAAAAAAACCTTGAAGACGGGACAACTGATGAGTAAAAAGCCAAAATACTGTTTGGCTCCAGTCGGGATTCGAACTCACGACCCGAGCACTGAAATTCCAACCCTGTACCATACGGTAATCCCGGCTCCTCGTGAAACCCGATAAAAAGGGTGTCTACCTTCGTTTGGGAAAAAAGGACTTGAGTGAGAATCAAATCCATGCCGCTTTGGCAACTTTCCCAGACGACGGCAGGCGTGTAAAGGGAGGCAAGTAATAGCCTCGGAACATCCTGAACTTTTGAATGAAATACTGACTTGCCTCCCTTAGACGCTGGTTCGCATGTTAAAATTCACGAATTTCGTCGCTTTGCTAAACGGACGTGATTGTACTTTGCCGATGTCCAGTGTGTGAGAGAATGTGCGTGATTCACGTGAGCGTGTGTTTCGGTTTCAGTTCGCAGCTACAACGACACCACCACTGACCACCACCACCAAGGATCACTGATACTGACAGGCTACAACCGTCTTCACTGACAACTCACCTGGAACCAGTCGATGGTACAGCAGTTGATGAGAGAGGGGAACTGTCGCAGACGGTTGCGGAAGGCGTCACCGATGGGGCTGAACGCGATCATGATGTGGAGGTTGGCTTTGCACCGGCTGACGAAAAAGGCGAACAGCTGCAAGGGAGTCAACTCCTTGTTCTTGTCTCCCCTTTGAGCTGGCACCCGCACGGCCTGTTGCCCGAGAGGACGGATAAAGAAGTCGTTTTTAGTGTCATCTCTGGTTTAATCACTCCTGTTATTTTCCTATCTGGAATATCTGTTCGCTTTGTTAATGTTGTGCTATGGTCAAAAACGCCATTATTTTTTTTTTTTCAAATCCCGTGATACGCCTGCATTCACAGTTAGCTGATAATAACATGCCAAGGTTGTGTGATGAAAATGATAAAAGGGCCTGTGCACAATTCGTCCCTTATGCCACGGTCACAACCGGCCGCACGATTTTTTTATGCTTGCGATCTCCACGAAATGTCTGCGGCCTGCGGCTTCTACGATCTGATTTTTTTTTTTTTTAAGGTTGCAAATCGTGCGTGCGATAGACGTGCGATGGCGTACGTTCCCCGCAAGTCTCGCACGGGTGACGTCTTGCGATTTCAGTTGGTCGAAAATTGTACGACGGCCGTACGGATCGTACGTTGTCCGCACAGTTATCGTACGGAGATCGTACGCCTTCGTACGACGTTCGTGCGATGTTGACGATGTTTGCACGGGCTGTACGGGTGTCGTGCGTGCGCCGTACGGCTATCGTAAGTGCTCTATACGCGTGCTGTGCGTCGGTCGTTCGACGGCCATGGGCGACGCGCGTTTTTCATGCATGTAGGGACCAGCCTACATATAGTTTGTTTATGGAAAGAATCAGAGGATTTGGATATTATTAACAGAGAGTTTGACAAACCCATGGACACGTAAACAACAGACACTGACACAGCACTGCAACACTTCTACATTGCACACCAACTAGACCAACTCATCACTGACATCCACTCACACAACAACAACATCCTTCCAGCACCACTTACATATGCACCACAGCTCACACTACCCGGATCTACACCTTTCTTCATGCAAAACCTTCTTACAGATATCAACCTCAGAATCAAAAGTGCTCTTCTACACCACATCATGGACCTTCAATCATATCAACAACAATCAAGGCTACTCTCTTCTTAACACTACAATACTTACAGACAACACAATGGACAGACTTAAACACAAGATTTCACAGGAACGGACACCACACATGACAGTACTTGACGCATGCACTAGCAACACACCCATACCACGCCCACACCTGCACCTACACCTGCATCCACACCACACTCACCTAAACCTGTGCACATACAACCCACATCAACATCTGCACCACCCTCATCCACATATACACTTACACTACCCTCACACACATCAACAGCTGCTCCACTCTCAACCAAACCACCATCCTCATCCACACATACACCTGAACCAGCCTCATCTGGACCCCTGCCTGCACCACCCTCATCAAACAAACCTACACCCATACCACCATCTTCCACATCCGCATCTACACCATCCTCATCTACACATACGCACACATCGTTCACATTCACATCTACACCCACAACATCCTCATCACACTTCAAATACCCTGCACCAAAACCACGACAACCATACACAAAACCCACATACGCCACACCAAACAGATCACACAGACCACTCTTACCTCCACCACAATGCAGAAAAACTTTACTTCCAAACCCAGCCACACACCCGTACAGACGCCCACGCACACCACTTCTGCAGACACCTTTCAAACCAACCAACACACACACACACACTGATAAACACTAACCAACACACACGTACACTGATGCACACTACAAATCATACGTTTTAACCCATCACTTCACCTCATCTTTCATACTCATTCTCATCTCCATCTTCATACGAGAAATACACAACAACAACAACAACAAAAAATTCATCATACCACTATAAGTGTTCCTCTTCTCACTTGTTGGTTGGTTTGTTGGTTTTCATACTTTTATTATTCCTTTTTATTACATTTTTATGTACCTCTGTATGGGGTTACTGGGTAAAGTCGATGTCTTCTTTCCATGAACAACCCCCGGGCCCGCAGCTGGTCTTGGGTCAGCCTTGCGGAGCACGAACGGAGCACGTGCGTGCATCGTGGGAACATCGTACTACCGACTTGCGGGTCTGTGATCACGTGCGGCCATCGTGCGGTCCTCGTGGGGAGCACTCAAGACAACCGTGCGTCACTCGTGCGTTCATTGTGCGGCCGCCGTGCGGCCATCGTGACCTCTTTTTCTCGCCCGGAGAGGTCAAGGTGCAAGATGCACGTGCGGCAATCGTGTGTTGGCCGTACAGTGGCCGTGCGGCCAACGCAAGTGTGTAAAAAATCGCACGTGATCGTAGAGTTTGTTGATCATGTCGAAAACCGGCCGCAGCGCTCTGCGGCCTCCTTGCGGCCTGGAAATTTCGCAGGACACCCGTGAGCCGTTCGCAAGATTTGCCACGATTTTTGGCCGTAGACCCGCCGTAGGAGCCCGTACGGCTGGTTGTGACCATAGCTTTAGACATACCTGTCGCCACGCGAGAAAGGAACCAAAAGTAGCAGTATCGAAAAGTGCCCAAGAAGAACTGAATAAAAATCCAGAATGGTGAGGAAAAAATACCAGAGTCAGAATCTGATGTTTACACATTTTCTTGAAAATGCGGAGTTTCGTTGACTGCTGCTTTTGTGTGTGTGTGTGTGTGTGTGTGTGTGTGTGTGAGAGAGAGAGAGAGAGAGAGAGAGTTGAAGCCGGGTTGGTGCGTTTACATTTAACAAACCCGGGTTAAAAGCGACCTGCTACGGAACAGGG
This sequence comes from Batillaria attramentaria, assembly GCA_018292915.2. NCBI lineage: Eukaryota > Metazoa > Mollusca > Gastropoda > Batillariidae > Batillaria > Batillaria attramentaria. The sequence continues at coordinate 1,329,041 of JACVVK020000125.1, read as the reverse complement.
TTGAACCCGGGTCCAGGGCCAGCTCGCATTTCAACTCTACAGCAAGCAGCTGGCGTCATGATAATTATATGATGTAAACCGCCTCAGAGAGAGAGAGAGAGAGAGAGGGGGGGGAGGCAACGGGAGGGGGGGGGGGGAGTGAACCCGCTGTTTGATTGGTCACTGAGGTCATGACTGGTACATAACGTTAGCATACAACGCGGATAAAACTTTTTCAAACTTGTTCATGCACGCGCGCACAAACCATTGACCCCTACCTCCATAATTTCCGCTTTCTCGTCTGAGGCGAAGAGGTTGGCCACCTCTCCCGTGTTGAGAAGGCTGTCGATGTCTTCCAGGAAGGACTCTTCCTTGATCTGTGTGTCGGTGATCAAAAACGAGGTGGGCTTGCCGTGAGCACCGGCAGCCTTCAGTATACTCTGCACGCACACGGAGTGTCAGGTTGTGTCACTGGTGTTCTTTGTTTGTTTGGTGGTGGTGTTGGATATGTAGTTGATGTTTTGGTTTCGTTGTATTGTGTTGGTTTTGTTGAAGTTGTTGTTGTTGTTGTTGTTTTGTTTTGTTTTTTGTTGGGTTTTGTTTTTGTTTTTGTTTTTTTGGGGTGGCTTTTTGAATGGCTTGTTCTTGTTTTTTGCTTTGGTTTTATTCTTGTTCTTAAGTTGTTGAGGGGAGCCGGGGTGGCCGAATGGTGGAGCGTTGGACTTCTAATGCTCGGGGCGTGAGTTCGTATCCCAGCTGGGGCCAAATATTTGTGCTGGCTTTTTCATCGTTCCCCCGTCTTTGATATCACCGGTATGTCGTGAAAAAGGACGTTAAACTCTCAAATACCCATCCATCACCCACCCACCCCCCCTTCCCCCCATCCTCTTAAGTTGTTGTTGCTTGTTTTTGTTTGGTTTGGATTTTTGTTGTTGTTGTTGTTGTTTAGTTGGTTTGGGGTTTTTTGTCGTTGTTTGTTTGTTCTGGGTTTTTTATTTGTTGTTGCTGGGTTTGTTTTTCTTAGTTTGTTTTCTGTTGTTGATTTGGCTTTTTTGTTGTTTGTTTGGTTGGTTGGTTTGGTTTGGGTTTTTTTTTCTTCCTTTTTTGGAGGGGGGGGGGGGAGAGGGGAGGGGGTGGCGGGGCGCCGGGTTTACAGCAGCCCAGACAAAGCCGACCAGCTTAGAAGAAGAAATAGGCCCCTACTGGTTCCAATGTTCAAACGCATAATAACAAATAATCTATCCTCATCAGAGCATTCCACCCAGCGGTTGCTTCCGCGTGACAGTCGCGGGTTTTTGTGTTCCCACCATCCAGTGCACAGTAAACCATTAACCCCACGGGACGTTGTTTGGCATAGAGTACCTTCACGTCCTCTCGCCACTCATTCTTGCCGTAGTTCTTGGAGATTTCCGGCTGAAACAGGTGGTATCCCGCCATAGCAGTGGCCAGCCTGGTCAGAGACTGACGGCCGCTGCCGCCCACACCCACCAGTAAAGCGTTACCTCCTGGCACTCGCAGCACGCGACATATACGGGACAGGTGCTCCAGGACGTATCTGTGACAGGTGAAGAATGATCAGGGCCCGTATGTAATAGTCATTTCGATGATACTCTCCCGCCTTATCTGTCTGCTTCACTCTGCACCTACATTCCGTCCCGTACCCTCCGCTCATCTAATGACAAGCTACTCAAAATCCCTAAGATAAACCTGAAAACGTATGGTGAACGATGTTTCCGGTTCGCCACCCCTACAGTCTGGAACTCGCTGCCTGTGGGGCTGAGACAACAACCATCTTTATCAGCTTTTAGACCTGCACTGAAAACCCACTTATTTCAACAGGCCTTCAACTGATGTGTCTTTGTATTGTGTGATGTGTAATATGTATTGATTGACGTGTTGGTTTGTATAGTGTGAATGTGTATGAGTGACGTGTGTAAGAAGTGCGCTATATAAATAAAATTTATTATTATTATTATTATTATTATTATAGTCGAGGTTAGGGCTTTTAGAGCCGGGTTAGAGTCTAACCTCGAACTAAACTGGCTCTAGGGTTAACTTTTCTGTAGTTTTTTTTTTTTTTTTTTTTTTTCTAAATCAAGAAGCGGGCCCATTCCAGCAAGGTGCCTAAGCCGTTATCGAAGGATTTCTCCCCTTCCTTTCTTCGCTTCCTTTTGTATTTAATTTTGCTTTTGGGTTTCTTTTGTCCTAGTATGGGTTAGGCCCGTAGCCGTGGGTTAAATTAACCTCGACCTTTACATACGGGCCCAGATGTCAGCAGAGCGCTGAGGCATTGTACTGTCACTATTGTTTCTTCTCGGCTTACTAATATTTCGTCTTAGAGCAATGTTCTCGATCGTTTTACGGTTATTATGCTTGATTTTATTGTGAGTTTTAAGTCCTTTCTGTAACCTTTTCTGTTTTGTGAACAATAAAAGCTGACGACGTGAAAAACACAAGTTCTTGCATTTATTTAACCAATTTGGTGGGCTGAACATTTCCAAAGCAGAAGGGGAGGAAGCCGGAGTACCCGGAGAGACCCCCGACGATCAGCCCGAATGAACGGTGCCACATACGAGAAGGAAAAATATTCTTTGCCCCGAGTGGGACTCGAACCCCTGACCTCTCGCACTGGTGACAAGTCTCTTAACCACTAGACCACCGACCGCCCCCGTGACGTAAAAAAGCAAGCCGATGATGTGAAGACGAAAGTTTATGACGTGCACACGTAAAAACGAAGGTTAAACAAAAAAAAAACAAAAAAAACACACACACACACACACCTGAATATGACGAGGTTCATGCGAGTCTTGTGAGTGAGGTTGTAGTCATCCAGACAGACGGTGACAACATAGTTCATGTGTTCCAGTGACGTCACTTCCTGGTACACCCTCTCTTCAGGCAGCGCGTCGGGGTCCAGAAAATCACCAAACATCAAACTGCGCAGATCCTCTTCTCTGCACTGTGAAAAGAGCATAATTATCTGTGTTAGTTCCTCAACCAAGTTTGGTGACTCCAGAAAGCATGCCTGTCCCTTCTTTGTTTGTCATATCTGTCTGGCGGGGAACGGGCGGGGGGGGGGGGGGGGGGAGGTGGTCAGCCACTTTTTTTTTATCGCCCAGCGATCTTGTGCGTTAGTTGTTGTTGTTGTTGTTTTGTTTGTTTGTTTGTGTGTTTGTTGTTGTTTCGTTTTGTTTGTTAGTTTGTTTTTGTTGTTGTTTTGGTTTTATTTGTGTGTGTGTGGGGGGGGGGGGAGGGGTCGGTTTTGTATTTGTTTGTCATTTGGTTGTTTTTCTTTACTCTCTCTCTCTCTCTCTCTTCTCTCTCTCTCTCTCTCTCTCTCTCTCTCTCTCTCACACACACACACACACACACACACACACACACACACACACACACACACATCATATCACACACACACATCATATCACACACACACACACACACACACACACACACACACACATCATATCTCACACACACACACACTTCATATCTCACACACACACACACACACACACACACACACACACACACACACACACACACACACACACACATCATATCACACACACACACACACACACACACACACACACACACACACACACACACACACACACACACACACACACACACACACACACACACACACACACACACGTTCGCGCACGTAATCAGACAGAGACAGACAGGTAGATAGAAAGACGTACAGAGAGAGAGAGAGAGAGAGAGATACAGACAGACAGACAGATAGAGAGGGAGACAGGGATACAGACGGGGAGATAGACAAGCACAGAGAGAGAGAGAGGGGGGGGGGGACAAGAAAAAGCAGAAGAAAAGACAAGAAGGGGGAAAGCATATGGATTTTTAATTAAAACAGAAAAGCTGTTTTTTCTTTAATAAAACAGAAGAGTTGGTTTTGTAATAAAACAGAAAAAGATGAAAGAAAAGAAAGTGGCGTGCACCAGTTCTACCAGGTTTTCATGGTTCGTGGTTCGTGTCTACCGCTGCAACAATTTGACTGGCATTTAGGAGAGGGGATGGAGTTCCAGAGGCGGGCAAGGGATGGGGGGGGGGGGTGGCCTTTGTGCTATGGCCATTCGAAACGCTCCTTGAATCGACAAAACAATAACTGAGCCGTTTAAACATAACGGAAATGAACGTGTGTAACATCAAACGCCAAACATACAATTCATGGGCCCGTATGTAATAGTCGAAATTGGGGCTTTTACCCTCGGTTAGAGTCTAACCTCGAGCTAAACTAGCTCTAGGGTTAAATTTTCTGGGGTTTTTGTTGTTGTTGTTGTTGTTGTTTTAAATCAAGAAGCGGGCCCATTCCAGCAAGATGCCTAAGCTGTTATAGAAGGATTTTTTTCTTCCTTTCTTCGCTTCCTTTTTAAATTTAAATTTGCTTTTTGGTTTCTTTTGTCCTAGTCTGCGTTAGGCCCGTAGCCGTGGATTAAATTAACCTCGACTTTTACATACGGGCCCTGGCGTCCAACCTTTCCTCCCGCGCCGTCGTTCGCCAGATGTTCGAAGATGACGTCGAAAGCCCCCTCTTTGAAATGCTTCGCGACCAAGTTCTTCACGGTGCTTCAAGGGAGTAAAACGGACTCTTTATAGCTACACTTTCAGAGATCAAGATGTTCTTGTTGCTCTGAGGCTTGTTATGACTACAGTTTCAGGGAAAAAGATGCTGCTACGAAACTGTGTCTACGTCTACGTCTACTCTGAATATGTCTTGTTGAATATCTTGCTTCTACGAATATCGTGTAGCTATGTATATCTTATTGCTATGCATATCTTGTTGAATATCTTGTTGCTATATCCTGTTGCTATGCATATCTTGTTGAATATCCTGTTGCTATGCATATCTTGCTGGATATCTTGTTGCTATATTGTGTTGCTATGAATATCTTGCTGAATATCTTGTTGCTACATCTTGCTGCCACGTCCTGTTCCTATGAATATTTTGTTGAATATCTTGTCACTATCAATATCTTATATCAAACAAACACACCTAAAACGAATCGATGCACGCTTCGATTATTGAGCTGGCAGGCTGTATGGGTTAAAAAAGAAAGCCCCCATGTACAGACAAAATTAATGTAACTCACTTGAAAAGCCAGGCTCTGTCAGTATCGTCTGTCAAACGATCGTAGAACACTCTCATCACCTCGTGAACCCACAGCCTGTGTGGTAAGGAAAAATAACAATTAAAAAAAAAACAAAAAAACCCCGGCAATTTCATGACATGAAATAATTAGTTCAGAATGTCAAAAGGTTCAGAGTAGTTCTCTCGTCCGAAAGGCTTGTCAATTTGGCACACAAGTTATTTGTTTACGATTTTTCCTGTATACTTTGTTTCATACGGATTTAGCCGCTGCGCTGCTGAACGACCGTCACCAATGTCGCGGCGATGAAGCGTGGGTTCGAGCCCAGGTCGAGCTTGTGATATGTGATACCGGTTTTTCCTGGCTACCGGGCTGCTCATCGGGGGTTTCTCTCCGGGTTATCCGGCTTTCCTCCCCCAGCAAAATTGTAAAAAAAAAAAAGGTATTGGGTGGCGCTGCACCGCGGCGACGCGCTTCCCCCGGGGGAGGCAGTCCGAATTTCCCGAAAGGGATAATAAAGTTTTTTTTTTTTTAATTCTGATCAAGTCCCTTCACTTTGCTAACGGAGCACTGACTTGATGAATTTATCACACTTGCCCGATGAATTCTCAGCAATTGCCTTCTGTACACTTGCCTGATGAATTTTGCCAGATGAATTCTGGACATTCGCCTGAAGATTTCTCTACACTTGCCCGATGAAATCTCTACAAACATGCACCAAATGAAATCTATGCACTTGCCTGATGAATTTTCTACACTGGCCTGACGATTTTTCTACACAAGCCTGATGAATTTTATGCACTTGCCTGATGAATTTCAAACCATCGCTGGATGAATTCTATGCAACTTGTCAGGTGAATTCTCTACACTTGCCTGATGAACAGCCTCTTCTCGTGGGCCTCCGTCTTCTGGATGAGACAGACGCCAAGGACGACGCGGGAGAAATCCCGCAGGTTGAACACGTAGTGAGACTTGGCCGGGGTGGGCAGCAGATTTGCCATGGCCGCCTCGTACATGTCCAACGTGGCGTGCACGATGTTGTTTCCGATGGCAATGTAGTCCGCCATGAAACCTTGGTTCTTGAAGAGGAGGGAAAGAGATAAGGCGATACATTTTTTTTTCTCAGTCTTTGGTTATATTATAAATATATGTGACAAAACCAGTCCTGTCGATTTTGTATTTTTTTTTTTTTTACTACTTTATTGTCCCTTTCGGCAAATTCGGGCTGCTTCCCCCGGGGGAAGCACGTCGCCGCGGTGCAGCGCCATCCAATACACAATTTACTTCAGTCCTATCCTATTTTTCAATTTCCCTGGGGGAGGAAAGCCGGATAACTCGGAGATAAGCCCCCGCTGAGCAGCCCGGTAGTCAGGGAAAAACCGGTATCACATAGCACAAGTTCGACCTGCGCTCGAACCCACGCTTCGTCGCCTTGACATTGGTGACGGTCGTTCAGTAGCGCAGCGGCTAAGTACGACGCGCTACGTACTAGACCACCGCTCATCCCCGATAGTGACCGAAAAGAAAAAGAACACTGAGTGCAAGCGTTTTGTGCACATTTCATGGTACACGTACGTACGAAAAGGTTTGTTCGCAAACTCAGGTTAGGGGCAAAGAAGGAACCATGGTTTCTCCGGGGAAGGGCGCCCCGAGTGTCTTGGAAACGGGAAAGGGTACACAAGACGCAGCTCAGAAACCCTCGAGAAATGAAGAAAACGAAAGAGGCAGTCCGGACGAGAAATGTCTGTGCAAAAAGGTGATTACTGTCTGCAGGATGTCCCTAACATACAGTGCACTAGATGGAAGCGTGAGAGGTCGTCTGCGGCTGCGCATTGTCAGTCACTGCCTCGTATATATATACATTGCCTCCTCTCATGCGCATGTTTTTTGTTTTTTTTTGTGTGGAAATTTGACGGTACATCAGGTTGCGACGAGTGCGGTGGAGGAGGGGATGGGGGGCTTTGGGGGTTCAGCCATCCCCCCCCCCCCCCGGCGACTCTCCCAAAGAAAGAAGAGCAGAAATATGCCACAATAAGCATATTTTTATGCAGTTTTGATGCTGAAGCTCCCCCCCCCCTGCATTTTTGATGCTAAAGCGCCCCCCCCACCTCCCCCCCCACCTCCCCCCCCCCGGCTGAGTGAAAATTCGAAGAGCGACCCCCTCCTCCCCCCCCCCCTCTTCCGTCCCCCTTGTCCGTCTTATCGTTCGGTGACGCTACCTCCCCCCCAAAAGTAACAGGTCCGGCCCTGTAATGTACACAAGCTTTCCTCGTAAACTAAAAATGACAGTGCTGAAGAATCTCTATCAAACGGATTGATTCGACCGTGGAGAATCGCCCTTTGCAACATTATGTCCGGCCTACCCTCATGTAGGTGGACATGATGGTGGTGAAGATCTTGTTCATGGTCTCGTTGTCAAACGGGTTCATGGACACGATGCTGAAATGGCGGAGAAAGCGTGGTGTGACATCGTTTCGGCCGCCACCTGGTGGACCCATGGCGCTCATCAACTGGATGTCCTGAAGGATGATCCTGCTCGTGTCTTTGAGGTCGTACCTGCATCAGTCATAGCTGTGGTAATGATCGTTGTCATCATCATCATCGTCGTCGTCGTCGTTGTTGTCGTCGTCGTCGTTGTCGTCGTCTTCATCAACTACGCTGACGTCAGTATCGTCATTGTTGTCTTCATCAACATCATCGTCGTCAGCATCGTCGCTGACCTCATCGCTGTTACACCACTGCCGGTGCATCAAGTCAAGGCTGTTATGCTGTATCTTTAATTTGGGTTGTTGTTTTTAGGTTGTTTCTCTATAGAGAACTTTATGGGATGGGGCAGATTTCGCTGTGCGCAGCAGCAAGTTTCAGTGAATTCAGTTTAAGTTTCAGTCTTTTTCTCCTTGTTTCTCTATCTCTCTCTTTTTTTGTATTTTCTTTCTTGGTCCCATCAGGGTTGTGTGTGAGGTCGTTGTCCTGAACAACTGACGTCCACGCTATGCCCTAGGCGGCATTTTTGCGGCTAAGTGTGTCCGTGGTCTGAAAATTCCTCTACCACATTAGATTCCACACTGAGTCTTATCATTACCAGTTGCCGAAGTCGAGGTACTGGCGGAGTAGCTCGATCGGCGGCTGGGCCCCGTAGATCTCCTTGGCCGGCATGTTGAGGTCGTCCACAAAGATCATCATCCTCTTCCCGACCTGTGGGCCGAACACGCCCTTCCTTCGCTTGTCCAGCTTCGACATGATGATGTTCTGCAACGTTCCAACCACACAATGAAGGTTGCAGTTACAATACTCGCTGATGCCTGTGTGGGGGAGCCGGGGTGGTCGAATGATAGAGCGTTCGACTTCTAATGCTCGGGTCGTGAGTTCGATCCCGGCTGGGGCCAATTATTTGTGCTGGCTTTTTCATCGTTGCCCCGTCTTTGATATCACCCTATGTGGTGGAAAAGGACGTTAAACTCCCAAACACCCACCCACGCACCCACCCTGATGCCTGTGTGTCCTAATTTATCCCTCCCCCCCCCCCCCAAAAAAAAAAAAAAAAAAAAAAACCTGCGCCATGGCTGATCGACATACCGTCTTCGGCAGGCTGGATCAAGTTTTCTGTAGGGGTTTTTCTCCCATTAGCTCGAGACTGAAATGTCCTAACCGGTGAGGACAGGGTGATGTGAGAGTTTGGGGGTCGCTCCCCTAGACAGACTGCCTACCAAGGCTGACGAAGCTCTGTCTCTCTGTGTTTTCATGTCCGAGTTTTCCCAGTCTTTACGAGACAAGACGGCAACTCTTAGCTGGACCCTCGCCTGATGACCTGTCTGGTATGGGTAACCCTATCCAGCGTAACCCACAGGGTCTACGGGCCACATACGCCCCCCCCCCTACTACGTGAAAGTGGTTGCCCCCGGGGTGCGAAGGTTGCGAGTGAGTGAGTGAGTGAGTATTTTAAGGCTTAACGCCGCGTCAGCGACAAAGACTAATTCGCGGCAGGTGCGAAGGTTGCAGTAATTTGACAATGTTTTGCTGACTGTATTGAAATGAAAATAGGAATGAAGCTGAAGCTTTCATGTATCGATGTTTTATTTGGCTATACTACTACTCCGGAGAGGGTAAAATTAATGTACATTGGGTAAAAGTAGTCAACCATTTGAAAATATGTGTCAGTAAATATAGGTATGGGAAATAGAATGAACCTTAAAATTACCCTCGAAATGCTCTATCTTGATGACGAGTAGAACTCTTCATGCGATACAATGTTGTTTACATTTTGCGCGAGCGGCCGAACATTCAAATTGTACGACTGAGCAGTTGTTGTTGTTACAACCCTCTCGCTCAGTGTGTTAGCGGCGTCATTGAGTACGCTTCTGTTGGCTCAATGCCAGTGTTTGGGATGCTAATTTTCTGTCACTGTGCAGGTGTTTTTACGTGGTGTGATGCTACATACCACGAAAACTGGGGGAGTCGGTGGCTCAACGGTCTGAGCGTTGGACTCGAGATCGAAAGGTCCGAGGGTTCGAATCCCGACAGGGCCAAAATTTCTACAGGCCTTTTTCACGGTGCCCCGCTTCCACTGACTGTGAACTGGATCTGTTTGTGTTACTTGTCCATTACAGTCAAGGATACAGAAAAATGGGGCCGATCTGGCAGTCTGACTGGATTGAATAAGTGTTCAGCTGGACTGTACAGTTAGGGTAGCTATCCTCATCCCCCATAACCTGCCCCCTAGGGCCGTCTGCAATCACCTCGTTGAGGCGTGGACGTTAAACCCCAGCTAACCAACCAACCAACCAACCACGAAAACTGCTCAGAACGATCTGCGAGCATAAAAATCATGATGGCTGGGCCTTTAACATATTGACACATACGAGCTGATCTACATCTTACTGCTTCAGCTGCTAGTCCCATGTATTCTTCTGCTAGCCAACAGCACGCTTGTGGTCGACATGTCAAAATACAGAGAAATAAAAGAAAAAATGCGGACTGAACCTGTGTCTGGTTAGCGCTTGTTTGGGCTGAGAAATTGACGAAGTTGGAGATGTACTTGTCCGTTGGAACCCCCAGCATCAGCTTCTGTTGCACGTACGCGCTCTTTCCTGTCCCCGTCGGTCCCACAAACAGCAACGGTCTGAAACACGCCCCACACAGCTTCTATAGACACCGCTGGCGTGTTGTTGTTGTTGTTTATTTGTTTGTTTGTTTGTTTGTTTTTTCCTGCCCCAACTCTTTGCCAGTTCCAATGGTGTTCTTCCCAGGTAATGGGTGGAATCCGCGGAGGGCTCGGAAGCTGGGGCAATTTTTATTTTGCATGATGATGGAGATGAGGATGATGGTAAGATGATGCTATGGAGGTCCGTGTGGATTGGGACTGCGGGACAGGGCCGCATTCCAAGTTTCCTGTCATAAATATCCCGGCATTAACCAGGCCCGGGAACTACGGCAGCTGCGGTGCCGGCCGTGTAATCATCCACCTCATAAGACGTGTCATACCAAGGGAAGCACCCCCAAAGTCGCACTCGTGAAGTGGGTGAAGCTCGGCTGTGTGGTCTCCCGGTCCATGATCCGAAGTGCTAACCACTACACTACGGGGGCCGATGACACCACTGGCGTTCTCTCGCCTATTTCAGAATCGAGAGAGATTTGCCTAGCCCTGTCCTATACAAAATACTACCCAGAGCGCCAAAGAGGACGACTATGCAAAACAATGCTCCTGGGCAAAGTGGCCCGACATCCTTCCTTCCGGCAGTTACCAGTCAATTCGGCCAGTTGCCAACTCGGCCCACTACCGACTTGACCCACGCCATACTGAGGTCGGCCCAAGACTATACTGTCAGTTCGGCCACAGACTGTAGTCAGTTTGGAGCTTCATTCCACCGCTAGCAAAACGACTACATGGTCAAGATAATATTTTCCTGGACTGTCAAATTTTTAATTCTATGATCTCTTCCTACTTTTTGTGGCTGTATAAGATACAGCTATTAAAACAGCAGCCACGTGCATTCAGAACAGTAATACTTGTCGTGTTTGATACTGCGGCAGATGGAGGAGTATTGTGCGAAGCACTTAAAATGTCTGAAAACTACTGCCATCAAAATGCGCCCGCGCCACTTTTTTTCAAGGTAATGTAACAGCAACACTTTGAACACGCAGCCGAGTGCATCAAGAACACTAATACCTGTTGTGTTTGATACAGAGATCCATGATGAAAGAGTAGCGGGCCGTGTCGATGGTAGGGACGAGCATCTCTCGAACATTAGTCGTCCCGAGCTCCGCGTGCTTGATCAGGTCATGCCAGGGTTTCCAAGATCCGCGTGATTTATGCTGTAACACACAACAGTAACCTGCTTTCCTGTTTCTCGCAAGACTCGAGCAATACAAGATCTGCACCCTTCTGCTACGAATGTATCCATGATTCTGCTCCATCCAACTCTCAAAGCTCTGGTCGTGAGACCGAATCCTGGCTGGGGCCAAATATTTGTGCTGGCCTTTTTCTCGTTGCCCCGTCTTCGTGTCGGAAAAGGACGTGAAACTCCTAAACACCCATCCCACCCCCACCCTGTCCCATCCAACCTTTCTGAACTGATCCAACTGTACACTCCACCATGCTCCCTCCGATCTTCAGCTGACACTCTCACCCTCAGAACTCCCCGCACTAGACTTTCCACCGCTGGCACTCGAACATTCTCGTATGCTGGTCCTTTAGTCTGGAATTCCCTCCCTCATTCTCTCCCGCAGTCACCCTCCCTTGAAACCTTCAAGAAAACTCTTAAAACCCATCTGTTTTCACCGCTGAACATCGTTCAACTGCTTGCATCATGTGTCTCCTTCAGTATGTGCATGTCGTTGTGCCTAGACCCTGACCTTATGGTTCTGTACATTTTTGTATATAATTTCTTCCCGTTCGGGGAGTCGGGGTGGCCGAATGGTAGAGCGCTGGACTTCTCATGCTCGGGTCGTGAGTTCGTATCCCGGCTGGGGCCAAATATTTGTGCTGGCTATTTCATCGTTGCCCCGTCTTTGATATCACCCGTATGGGACGGAAAAGGACGTTAAACCCCCAAACAACCACCCACCCTCTTCCCGTTCATTTGTTATTCTATGTTATGTTCAAGCGCTCACAACTATTATTTATTTTTAGGTTACAGTGATATATATATAGTATATATTATTATCAGTAATGCTCGACGTTTTAGACTGTTAGCGTGAGCTTTGTTGTATCACCCACACGTAGTGGAAAAGGACGCTAAACTCCCATACAACCACCCACCCACCCACCGTACGGATATGAAACTCTGCCTCAGGACATGCAAGCGGCCACTCCAACAACTGGGCCAAATCCCTTCATTGATCTGGACCTTCAACGCTGACTATTGTACCTCATAAAAGTAGTCATAGGCTGTGTGCTCGGGAGGGAGAGGGACCTCAATTTTGAGCCCGGGAGGCATCGGGTATTCCTCCATTTTCCCATGCAAGAGTTCTCTGTAGAACACGTCGAACTTCCTACGGCCATCGGAGTCCATCCCCCCCGCAAGGGACCAAGGGATGGCCCAAAGCACCGAGCCCTGTCACACAGGAGAGAAAGAGACTGTATAGGTATTGGTAAGAGTATGCTCTTGGTTTCTTCTTCACTTTCACACTGGAAAACAAGCAATAAAACAGTTTTAAAAAAAAAAAAAAAAAAAAAAAGAAGAAAGGGAAGCCCTGTTAATGTTTTTCGCTTACTGTACGAAAGTTCTTGTTCTGATACTGCTCATTTCCTATCATGGCCGGATGTAGTGTAATTATAAGTCACAGGTCTTTCTATACAGCCCAGACCCTGTTCCGGGACCGTCGCTTCTCTATGCCCCTGCGACGACGTCCAAATCGGGCTAACCGAGACCGAGCCGAGCAAGTGATACCTAAGAAGGGAAAAAAACAAAAATACTCGGTGACAAGGAAAGTGGACAGTTGCGAACAACTTTGAGGTCCCAGTGTTATTTCACAGTGTGCACAGAAGCGGTGAAAACTGTCGCATTCACCAGCACAGTACATTTTCAGCATGTTTCAAGATTATTTCCTGCATGAGTTGTCCCCGTGCATACACAGACCCGCAGCAAGCATGCATTTTCCGTGGGAGCTTTGTGCTCTGCCACGAGAAATGCGTGCTCGTTGCGGCAAGGGAGACAACTCATGCAGGCAATAATCTCTAAACAGGCTGAAGATGTACTGTGCTGGTAAATGCGACAGTTTTCACCGCTTCTGTGCACACTGTGAAATAACACTGGGACCTCAAAGTTGCTCGCAACTGTCCACTTTCCTTGTCACCGAGTATTTTTGTTTTTTTCCCTTCTTAGGTATCACTTAGCTCGGCTCGATCTCGGTTAGCCCGATTTGGACGTCGTCGCAGGGGCCTAGAGAAGCGACGGTCCCGGAACAGGGTTTATACAGCCCTGCAACATTAGACATGTTTAGTAGGCCTTTGATGAGCAGCGCAACCCATGTACATGTAAATTAGGCACGGCAGGGGTACCATTAGCTAATCGAAGCGCGTTGGCCTCTCGCGACCTCTTCCGTGTGAGCCTAATTTACATGCAATTGGGTTACGTTGCTCAGCGAAGTCCTCCTTACGAAGTTCTACTAAACATGCCTAATAACATAGCACTTCAAACTTGTCTACGTGCAGCCAAACTATGGTAGTGTGTATGGGGCGGTCGGTGGTTTTCGTGGTTAAGATTTCGCCATCGACGCGAGACGCCAGGTTCGAGTTCCACTAGAGGCAAAGAATTTTTCCTTCTCGTATTTGGCACCGTTCATACGGGCCGATCGTCAGGGTTTTCTCTCCGGGTACTCCGGCTACTTCCCCCTCTGCTTTGGACAAGTTTAACGCACAAAATTTCACAGATATATACAATTCTGAAGTCCGAAAGTTAACTTGCTGAGCTGAGCCTTCGAACTACGTGAGAAGAAAATGCGTGTGATTCACGTGAGTGTGCGTGTTGGGTTCAGTTCAGTTGAGCCAGTTTAAGAAATTGGGTACAGCGCATACGCAATTATTATTATTATTATTATTATTATTATTAATTTTCCTATACAGTCTGTAGGGGAGCCGGGGTGGCCGAATGGTAGAGTGTTGTACTTTCAATGATCGGGTCATGAGTTCGAATCCCGGCTGGGGAGAAATATTTGTGTTGGCCTTCTTCTCGTTGCCCCGTCTTTGGTATCACCTTTACGTGGTGGAAAAGGGCGTAAAACCCCTAAACACCCACCCTATACAGTCAGTAACAGAAACATGACCATTCAAACTTTGTCTACATGCAGCCACGTCAGGTGGATGCACACATGCAGAGGCAAACATGAGCGAACGCAGCAAAAGCAGGACCAGAGCGAGCCGTGCAGGGTCGAAACGGTCCTGACTTGGGGCGAAGGGCACAAGGGCGAACTGAGTGAGTATAACGGGACCCACCAGCAACCAGGAGTGAAGGTATTTCATGTGGTGCTCCGCGTGCTGCTCGTCTTCTGGGTAAACTGAATCATGCATCAGCATGTCGATGAATTTCATCATAGACATCACTTTGTTGGCAGCACCACAGCCAGAGTACTCCTGCATGGACAGCAAAAGCGCTCAAGTGTCCAATGATAGCAATACTGGTAAAACCATTTCCTATGGCGCATACTCCCCAGTAGTGCAGAGGGCTATGAGCGCGTTACAAAGGTTACAGTTCAATCAATCAATCAATCAATCAATCAATCAATCAATCAATCAAACTACTTTATTATCCCCAGGGGAGAAATTCAATTGCCCCCCCCCCCACACACACACACGCACGCACGCACTACACGCACGCACGCACGCACACACACACACACACACACACACACACACACACACACATCTCCAATGCTGTGGGTCGCGATACAAATATACAAGGCAATACTACATACATATATGTGGAGAAAACAGGAACACAGCATATGAACCTGACCTTGCAGTAGTGTCTGACGAAATCCATGCAGGCGTCGACCAACCACTCGAACAGGTGCTCAAGCATCTCCAGCCAGTCCTTCTCGTAGAGTTCGGGCTGGGTGTTGAGCCAGGACCTCATCAGCGGCCGCCAGCCCAGCGCCACAGGCTCTAGGTAAACCATTCCGCAACGGCTGACAGTGGCAGGCTGAAATGAATGCGAGTGGTAAGTCTTTAAAACCGCTCTGGGTAGGAG
The DNA here is from genome assembly GCA_018292915.2 of Batillaria attramentaria. NCBI lineage: Eukaryota > Metazoa > Mollusca > Gastropoda > Batillariidae > Batillaria > Batillaria attramentaria. Next base: position 1,313,761 of record JACVVK020000125.1, on the reverse strand, counting down.
CCAACCTGGGTCGGAAAAATCCCCTCTTGCCTCAGGCTGGGATTCGAACCCGGTCCATGGTTCGAAGTGCTAACTACTACGTACATACTGAGTCGGTAAAAACGCTCTAGGTAGGAGCCGACCTAAGTCGGGAAAATCTCGCTTGCCTCTGGCTGGGATTCGAACCGGGCCATGGTCCGAAGTGCTAACCACTACATACATACACAGAGTAAGTAAAAACGCTCAGGGTAGGAGCCGACCTAGGTCGGAAAAATCCCGCTTTCCTCTGGCTGGGATTCGAACACTGTCCATGGTCCGAAGTGCTAACCACTACGTATACACACGACAGGGACCGGTACGTCTTGTGATCTTAAAACTGCATGCGCATTGACTGTTCTGGTGACACTCACCGAGGCGTTCGAGAGATCTTGGCACTCAAAGATGAGGCTCATAACGTTTGACATCTACTGATATGACACTCATCGAGGCCTGCGAGAGGCCTTGGCACTCAAAGATGAGGCTCATAACGTTTGGCATCTTGTGACACTCACCAAGGCATCCGAGAGGTCGTGGCACTCAAAGATGAGGCTCAATAACGTTTGGCATCTTGTGACACTCACCGAGGCCTGCGAGAGGTCGTGGCACTCAAAGATGAGGCTCATAACGTTGGACATCTGGATGATCTCGCCGCTCATCAGACAGAGTTTCTTGTTGTCGTCCAGCACCGTGTTCATGTTCTCGATCCACACGGCGTCTATAGGCCCGTCAAACACGACCCACTTTCTGTCCGGAGTCTCGGACGAGGCGAACTCACGGAACGTGTTGGCAATTATTCCGTCCGTCCACTACCGGGGGGAAAGGTCACGAATTCACGATTACGTATGATTGCAATATACAGACCTACCTGCCTACCCCCTAGAAATACCCTTCAGTAGTTTGCCTGTGACAAAACCTCATTTTTCAATACTCTTGGGGTCTCCATCAGCAGTGACCAGACTCCAGCGGAGTTAAGAAGATTGTATTATCAAGAAATTTTAGTAATACCACTGGCTCATTTGTCAAATCAGATCTCGGGAAAGAAATGGAAACTTCGCATCTGAAGAGACACCACCACATCACCTGTAAGTACATATGATTTTTTCAAAATCGCATTTTTTGGGGCCCCAAAATCGTAATTTTCGACACGTGGACGTAGAAACTATGGACAGATCGTAGAGGCAGGCACGTCTGAACGTAGTAAAGTAAAAAGAGAGTGGTGCATCGGAGCGATTGCCCAGGGAAAGCAACCATGAAGTCTACCGCTGTCTGGAAAAGGGACTAAGCTCGACTGACCCCTCTGGTCGAATTGCCGGGTTTTCTGGGCCCAACAGACATTCAGTTACTGCTAGCTCTCCTTTTTGACCCAGAGATCCTGGAAGTTCGACAAGACTCCACCACAAGAAAAATGGCACGTTGCTGGTTCCTTAGTCGCCTATCTTTCTTAGGTTCATGTCACACGGAAGACGTTTCTGTCCGAACAAACATCGAACACGACCGAATACGACGTTTTTCCGTGTTCCTCTATTTTTCCGTTCGCTCTATTTTTCCCCGACTCGTGTTCGAGCCCAGTTCTATGTTTGTTCGCACTAAAACGTCTCCTGTGTGACAGCGTGCGCGGGCCGAGGGCAAGTAATACGTATGGGTGCCCCTACGAAAGAACGTATGCCACATCACAGCTGACCTCGGAAATCAGGTTGGCATGCGTACCTCGTGCGAGACCGGGTCGAACTGTCCGTACAGCTGCCCCATGGTGATGGACTTGGGGTTGACAGTCCGCTCGATCACCGCCTCGTACTCCTCGTGTCCTTCCCTGTTCAGCATGCTCATGCCGCCACGCAGGGTGTTCAGCACGCACGTCTTGCCTCCGAATGGGTAACCCACCAGCATGAACCTACCACAGACCAGAGGCAGCGGATTGGGGGAGACTGGAAACTGCCTATGTTATCCCTATTGGAATCATTGCCACGGGCGCAAACCAGCGTCAGGACAACACAAAACAAAACTAGAGAGGCAGTCTAAGCCTCCATGGCTGTCTTGTGACATGGGTCAAGGTCATTCAAAAGAGTATGTTTGTAAAACTCTTATCACTATCTATCATCAAGCCAGGTAAGGTGTCTCTGGGGGTCTTAGTTCCTGGCAATATTACAATCCCCCCCCCCCAAACAGTTTGTACGGCCTTGACCTTGGGTCAAGGTCATTAAAATGAGATCTCATAAGTGTTTATCATTATGCCTCGTTTGACGCCTCTAGTATTTGTAGTTCCTCCCGAACCGTTAATTTTGAAATTCACAACAGACAGATTTAATGACCTAGATCTTGATCGAGTCACGGTATTTCAAAAAAGTATGCCTGCATAGGTGTCATTGCTGATAATCATAATGCCTCGTATGGCGCCTCAGCTGTTTGTTGTTTCTGAGAGAATGCCAATGTTAAGGTTTCACAAAAATAGCTTGCATGGCCTTGACCTTGGAACAAATACACTTATATCTGTAAAGTTCTCACCAATGTCTATCATCATGCAAAGTTTAAAATCTCTGGTATTTGTAGATTCCGAGAAAATGCCAATGTAAAATTTTAAAACAGACAGCTTAAGTGACCTTGACCTTGATATGTTAACGTTTTGAAAGGTCTTACGGCTGTCTATCAGCATGCCAAGTTTGGTTTGTAGATTCAATGTTAAGGTTTACTGCGGACACACAGACAGACAGACAGACAGACAGACAGACAGACAGACAGACACACACACACACACACACACACACACACACACACACACACACACACACACACACACACACACACACACACACGACGGAGGGTTAATACACAGACTCCCTTTGTTACACAAGGGAGCCAAAAATAAAACAAAACAAAACTGTGTGATAAACCAACTTTTTGTTTGGAAGCTGCGTTGGAAAACATGAATACGTAATGTGAAGGGAGACATGCCTCACAGGAAAATAAATGAAGTTTCCCATTCAAATTTGCAACAACAACAAAAAAAATCCCAACCAAAAAATACCCCGGAGTTAGAAATTTTGCAGTTTCGAGAAAAATCGATTCCTGAAAACAAAAAAACTACAAAAGAACAGAAGAGAAACGAATAGGAAAAAAATGCAGTTCCATGCAGTGTGTGTGTGTGTGTGTGTGTGTGTGTGTGTGTGTGTGTGTGTGTGTGTGTGTGTGTGTGTGCATATTTGTTGGTATGAGTGTGGGAATACGCGCATTGAGTCATTTTGTGATAATTTTGCGCAATACAAGTACAATTCATTATTATTATTATTAACTCTGTCCACTCACCCGTGTCTTACAATCATCATTTCGTACGTCTGGATGATTTTCTCAATGAAAAAGTCGACAAACTGCAGGTTGAGTTTGTCCGCTTCTCTTTTCATGGCGTCCAGGAAGGTGACATAGTCCGCCTGGGGCAGCTGCAGCCCAGGGAACAGATCCGAGATGATGCCGTTGAACAGAGGGATGTCGTGTGATAGAAACTTCGGCAGGTTTACGTCCATGATAGACCGCAGCAGCTGAATGAACGGTTGGTTTGCGATTAAAACTCTATTCAAAATGCCATGTCCTGCTTTTCAATACTTTGATGGAATAGCAGCCAAAGACTCACGTGTCGAGTAAATTCCAACAAATTCCAGTATTCCGGGTTGTTTGTTTGTTTGTTTGTTTGTTTTTTTTTTTTTTTTTTTTTTTTTGGTTTGGTTGTTTAGCAGCAACCACATACCCCTTCATTCCTCTGTCGTCTGCTGGCTCTTGTGCCAGCCGTGCATGAATACAAATAGTCGAACACAAGCAAGGCTCATTTTCCCTAATGTTACTACTACCTGGCATGAAACATATTTACAAAACCAACAAAAAGCCCTAGAATGCCATTTTTTAATTCTGCACACAAATTTAACTGGAGGAGCAAAGCCTCCTTGGCTCACTTGTGAGATGGGTCATTTCAAAAGAGTATGTTTGTAAAGCTCTTATCACTAGCTATCCTGGAGTAAGGTGTCTCTTGTGTTCATAGTTCCTAAGAAAACGGCAAATTGCAATATAACAGTTTTTCCAGGACAGCTTCTATGACCTTGATATCTGTAAGTAAAGAGCTTATCAGTGACTATCATTATGCCAAGTTTGATAGCTCTAGTTTTTGTAGCTTCTGTACAAATGGTAATGTAAAATTTCACAACAGACAGTATTAATGACCTTGACTCAAGGTCAAGGTCATTCAAATGGGTATGTCTGCATAGGTCTCGTTGCTTTCTATCATTGTGCCTTGTTTGGTGCCTCTGCAGTTTGTTGTTTCCAAGAAAATGCTAACGTAAAGTCTCCGCAAAACATGTTGAATGGCCTTGACCTTGACTCAAGGAAATTGAATACAAGTATGCCGGTACAGGTTTTGTCAATGTCTATCATCATGCAAAGTTTGATGCCTCCTCTGGTACCCCTACATTCTGAGAAAATGGCAATTTTAGATTTCCAATGAGACAGCTTTGATGACCTTGACCTTTAGTCAAGGTCTTTCGAAAGGGTATTTCTTGAAAGGTCTTACTGCTGTTTATCAGGAAGCCAGGTTTGGTGCTTCTGCTGTTTATTGTTTCTGAGAGAATGCCAATGTTAAGGTTTTGGAAGGTTTTCCGCAAAACTGCTTGTATGGCCTTGACCTTGACTCAAAGTCACTGTATAAAGGTATGTCAGTAAATGTGTTGTCAATGTTTATCATCATGCAAAGTTTGATGTCTCTGGCTTTTCTAGATTCTGAGAAAATGCCAATGTAAATTTTCCAAACAGACAGCTTTAGTGACCTTGACCTTGGGTCAAGGTCAACTATTATAGTATGTTTTGAAAGGTCTTACGGCTGTCTATCAGCATGCCAAGTTTGCTGCCTCTGCTGTTCATTGTTTCTGAGAAAAGGCCAATGTTAAGGTTTTGGAAGGTTTTCCGCAAAACTGCTTGCGTGGCCTTGACCTTGACTCAAAGTCACTGCATACAGGTATGTCAGTAAGGGTGATGTCAATGTGTATCATCATGCAAAGTTTGCTGTCACTGGCTTTTCTAGACTCTGAGAAAATGCCAGTGTAAAATTACCAAACAGACAGCTTTAGTGACCTTGACCTTGGGTCAAGGTCAACCATTATGGTATGTTTTGAAAGGTCTTACGGCTGTCTATCAGCATGCCAAGTTTGCTGCCTCTGCTGTTCATTGTTTCTGAGAAAAGGCCAATGTTAAGGTTTTGGGAGGTTTTCCACAAAACAGCTTGCATGGCCTTGACCTTGACTCAAAGTCACTGAATACAGGTATGTCAGTTAAGGTGTTATTAATGTTCATCATCATGCAAAGTTTGATGTCTCTGGCTTTTCTAGATTCTGAGAAAATGCCAATGTAAAATTTCCAAACAGACAGCTTTAGTGACCTTGACCTTGGGTCAAGGTCAATCAGTATAGTATGTTTTGAAAGGTCTTATGGCTGTCTATCAGCAGGCCAATTTTGGTGTCTCTACTGTTTGTAGATTCTGAAAAAAAGGCCAATGTTAAGGTTTACTGCAGACACACAGCCCACAGACAGACACACACACACACACACACACACACACACACACACACACACACACACACAGACGACGGAGGGTTATAACATAGACTCACTTTGTTACACAAGTGAGCCAAAAAGGGGCAAAAGTTTTGTACTATATTTAGCGTAGTTGTTTACTACATGGCCCCGGAAGCTACCTGTGGTCTGTGGCCTGTAAATACTAACCAGAATGTTCTCCTCCTCATCCGGGAACTTGAGTTTGAGGTTACCGGCGGCACACAGCACGGCCTTGACGGCCCGCATGCCATAGTCGTAGTGGAACTGTGAGGACAGCTGCTCGGAACACAGACGGTATGTGGTGACGATCTTCACCGACAGGTTACGGGCGTCCAGGAAGCCGAAGGAGTACAGCGAGATCTCGGCGATCATGGCGTAGTCTGGCACCATCATGGCCACCGTCCTGAACAGAACCTGAAAGTCAATGGGAAAAAAATCAAAAAATAAATTTTGCAAAACGTAAGTAACTGAGCTAACCCTTCGCACCGCGTGATTGTATCGTGCTGATATCAGTTGCCTGAGCGTACGCGTGTGCTACACGTAAGCGTGCTTGTTAGGTTCAGTGCGCGGTGCTTTGAGACAAGTAACTGGGACAAACTTTTTATTTCTAGGTAGAAATCGTTCTCCTTTAAGCTAGAACGGCAAAAACCTTCACGCCTAAGTGTGACCTCGAACTTTACATACGGGTCACTCACAATGGCATTGGCCGGCAAAAGGCAAATGCACCGCCAAATAACGATTTCCGAAACTATCGCCCGATCCCTGTGTGACCTTGACCTCTGGCCAAGGTCACCACACATACACACGCACAACAGTCCTTCATACAAATTATGAATTTCTGAGAGTCCCTGCTGGCAGCAGTCACATTTGCGCTGGCTGTTTTCCTCGATACACCGTCTTCGATATGACCCTTTACGTGGCGGGACAAAAAGACGTAAAAACAAGCAAACCAATGTTGCTGGCACGTTCTACTTCTTCAGTCTGACGGGCTAATTACTTACTGACCTTAAGGTTGTCCGGCAGTTCTGAGCGCCCGGCGTAGCCAGGGTTCATGGTGATGCAGACATAGCAGTTAGGGTTCAGCTTCAGCCTAGTTCCTTCGAAAATGAACTCGTCCACATGCTCCTGCACGGCCCGGATGATACACAGAATCTGCTCGACGCATAGCAAGACATTTAGCAAGACGCATAGCAAGACATTTAGCAAGACGCATAGCAAGACATTTAGCAAGACGCATAGCCAGACACACACACACACCAAGACATTTATCAAGACACGTATAAAGACCACAGACGTAAAGAGATAGACGCACCGCCGCACGCTGCCACCGCTGCTTGCGAGTGTCGCTATCGCGGTCATCTTGTGAATACCAGAACTCAGATGCTCTGTGTATAGGACGCCTCGTTCGAAATACAAAGTTCCTTAGAAAGACGTCATCAGAAATGTGAAGATAAAGCGGACCAATGCTATGCGCGCTATGTAAACAGCTGATAGCGTCTGGCCAATGCTATGCGCGCTATGTAAACAGCTGATAGCGTCTGGCACTTCCAGGTACTCGCAACATGGCGCGCGGCGGCGTCACACTTCCAGCACCGCAGGGGTCTATCTTTTCTAGGTCTGTGAGTAAAACACATAGGATGCCAGGCAAGAAGACGCCGCGTCGCATGACGTAGCAAAACACGTCACAATGCACATAGCGAGACATAACAAGACACATAGCAAGACACGCAGCAAGACACATACATAGCAAGACACATGTTAAGACGCACAGCAAGAGCGTTTACGTATCGACAGAGTATTATCAGCAATGGCGTGTCAGACGCCATACTTAAAGTCTCAATATGTTTGCCAGGCATACGGGGAGCCGGGGTGGCCGAATGGTAGAGCGCTGGACTTCATATGCTCGGGTCGTGAGTTCGCATCCCGGCTGGAGCCAAATATTTGAGCTGGCTTTTTCATCGTTGCCCCGTCTTTGATATCACCCGTATGATGTGGAAAAGGACGTTAAACCCCAAAACACCCACCCACCCACCCTTGCCAGGCATACAATAACGCGGAGGAAAACCTTTCCTCGAATGCGCTTAATCCGTACATCAGAATCAGTCACTTGGGACACAGTATTGCATGTGAAACCATTGTGGTGACTCTGGTTGGCGTATATGTTGTTCTACGTACGTAGAAGCGTACCGCGTACTGAGCAGACATTATTTGGTTGCCTGCTCAACACCAACCAGACAGCGCTGATTGGTACTAATGGTAGCTATTCTTAGCGTCGTATCAGTCGATATGTAGTGCAGGGCCCGTATGTAATAGTCGAGGTTAGGGCTTTTAGTCCCTGGTTAGAGTCTAACCTCGAAATAAACTAGCTCGAGGGTTAAATTTTCGATTGTTTTTTGTTTTAAATCAGGAAGCGGGCCCATTCCAGGAAGGTTCCTAAGCCGTTATAGAAGGATTTTTTTTCTTCATGTCTTCCCTTCCTTTCTTATTCAATTTTGCTTTTGGGTTTCTTTTGTCCTAGTCTGGGTTAGGCCCGTAGCCGTGGGTTAAATTAACCTTGACTTTTACGCACGGGCCCTGGTATGGAAACGTTCGGCCAAAGAAAATAATATTTCTCTACTAGTAGAAGCCGCGAAGTTACAAAAACGATCGCAATGGCCAGACACAGCATCTAGTCATTAGACAAACAGACTTTGAGTTTTGTAAGCGGCAGTTTTTCCCCTCAGAACTAATTACGAACATTGATACTTGAGATGAAAGAAAACATTGCAACGCTAAAGAAAATTCGACCGGACATCACAAACCTGTTGTGCCACAACAGACAGCACTTCCACGTCGATTCTGTTAAACTCGTCGAAACATGCCCATGCTCCCGCCGACGCCAATCCTTTAAAGAACTGTTCAGATAAAAATTGCAAAAAATAGACAACAAGGCCAGGTGTACAAAATGTGTACTTACAATTCATCAGACACATCAGCAAAGGAGAACATTCTCTCTCGCAGTAACCACCTTCTTTCCTAAACTGCTTGCATTTACAAGCATGTTTTAATGCTGTCTGTTCGTTTGTCTCGCTTTCTCTCGTATAAGGGGAAGCAACACAGGCTTTTGTTCACTGAACCCACAGTTGGACAGACAAAAGTTTGTTTTTTTTTAAACAAATCTAACATTTCAGGGTACATTTATCAGCTCCGCCGATGTCACTCATGGGTTACCCGGACTAATTAATGCCATGCACAGTTGAAAATGCAGCCGTACCTTTCCCATGGCGATGTAGTCGAGACCGTCTGAGCAGTTGAACACAACGCATTGAACAGCCAGAGCCTTGGCTAGGTCTTTAGTCGTCTCCGTTTTGCCAGTCCCTGCATGGCGAACAACACGTGAGTTCAGTGGCACCATGCATGGACAATCATGTGGCCAGTACCGAGTGTGGGAACCAGTCTGTCACTACATCTTGGGACTGCGAAGCAAGAAGTAGTGTATGTCCCCAAAGTTTCAGCAGGGACAGACAATGTGATCTCAGGTTGCGGACAGGTATTTGTGTCAGGCATGCAGGATCTACATCTGGCTGCCTGCAGTGCGAGCCAGCGTCACAGGAACCCTGACCTGTCACTGTATGAGCGGTAACGGTAGCTAGCGACCCAGGAAGTGTACAACGTGAGTTTTTACACCAAGTACGGCGAAGGTTTATTAATTAACTCTTAAGTCGATAGAAGGGTAAAACTGCAAGCCACAGACGTCTTGTTTGGTGTACACGACAGGACGCTCTTGAAATCCTCCTTGAAGAAAATTAATCATGTGATAAATATAGGAAAGATGAGTATTAGTATCTTCAAAAAAACAAAAACAATTTCCTCTTCTTCAATCATATCAATATTTCAGTGTCAATCTGACATCCGGAAGGTTTGAGAAAGTAAGAGAGAGAGAGAGAGCGAGATATGCGTGAACCATATATATTTTCCTACTGCAAGTGAATCTTTCAGAATAGGCCTTAACGCAGCATGCCTCGAACCCTTTTTTTGATATTTGTTTTTTGAAGAAAAACCCTTGATTTTTAAAAGAGAGAGAGAGAAACAAAAGAGACAAAAGACAGAGACAAAAGACCGCCCAAAAATACAGAAAAAAAAAGAAAAACAAGGAAAAGAAAGAAATAAAGAAAATTTTTAAAAGGCGGGGGTGGAGGAGGGTATGAAGAAAACAAAAAAGAAAGAAAGAAAAAAATAATTTAAAAAAAATAAAAATAAAAACTCTTAAGGCCATTTCGGCCTACTCTTTTTCGAATGATGGAATTGGGATCTTTACTGTGCACACTTGATCAGTGGTACGTGCATGCGTGTGTACACGGGCCGACACAGGCACCGAAAGCGAGTCTGCACTTTTGACTCGATTTAGTAAAGAGAAATCCCACACCAAATTCCTGCCCGGACCGGATAAGACTTGTAAAATAAGAACAAGCCACTGCACACCAGTAGGAGACACTTCAAGCCGTTTTTGCTCATACGTGGGCCTTTGAAGATTCCATTTAAAATTGCGATTTTTTATTTTTTTTTATCTTGGGCTTTTAAGAGGTAAGGCTTAATTCTGTCTGCTCAGTCAGTGTCGGTGAGTGAGGCTGTAACTCTGCATGCGACTGAGTGGGACAATACACTACGTCTTGTGTGTGTGTGTGTGTGTGTGTGTGTGTGTGTGTGTGTGTGTGTGTGTGTGTGTGTGTGTGTGTGTGTGTGTGTGTGTGTGTGATGTCAGTTGGGTGAGGGGGGGGGGGAATGTGTGCATGTGCAGAGCGCGACCTGCAGGTCCCTCAGGTGCTCCGTTCAGGTTCAAGTGAAACGCGCCAACCAGAGTCCTGTAGCATCTGTCGGTGAGGGGGGTGATGACGAGCCGGCCCGAGTTGCCCAGGTACTCGTTGCAATAGTCCACAGTGGCGTTGGTGATTCGCACCAGCATAGTGTCATCCTCCCAGTAGTACCGCAGCTGGGACAACCAGTTGAAGTCGTTCTCGGTGGCCACGCCTGTGCCAAGAAAATTATTATCAAAAGCACTTCATTTTTTTTTTCACACAGATGTTCCCAGATTTGAAGACGACCCAGAACTACTCCTCGTTGAGCCATGCAGGGGGCAAAACATAATATATTAGAGAAACAGCACCTATTGTCGTGGAAAGACTGTTGTAGAGTAGTGCGTCACTGAAAAGTTAAATTAAAAATTATGTACATCATTGCGTACGTAAATATCGTTTCTACTGCTGAGGGGGAGCCGGGATAGCCGAATGGTAGAGCGTTGGATTCTCAATGCTCTGGTCGTGAGTTCGAATGCCGGCTGGGGCCAAATATTTGTGTCGTCCCTTTTCTCGCTGCCCTCTCTTTGATATCACCCTTAGTTGGTGGAAAAGGTCGTTAAACTCACACCAACCACCCACCCACCCTTCTACTGCTGCTGCTGTACGTGTCAGAAATTGTCCTTGACCTTTTTGAGCCATATCCATGACGACGTCCCTGGCGTGTACGTCAATGACGACCAGTGCGCCGAGCGTGGTTCGCTGTTGCTTGGTCAGCTTGCCCCGCACCAGGGCCACGATGTCCTTGAGCTGATCCTGCAGCGTGCCGTGGTACTCCTTCAAGCCTTCCGGCCCACCCTGTGCATACCAGTTTCAGTGAAAATT